>JAODAL010030225.1:0-50293 GCA_025379985.1 Phyllomedusa bahiana | reverse complement strand
TTATTTTAAAAACCTCCACCCACCCTTGACGGAGGCTCGGTAACAGGCTCGAAAGGTGCCCTCCCCTCGATTGTCCGAATCCAAAATTCATTTTTTCGGACCGAGAAGGACGGTCTGGAGGGCGGTTTGCTTTTTTTTTTTTTTTTTCTCTCTGGCGACCACTTACTGGGGACCAAACAAAATAAACATTAAGCTCATAGACCTCAAAACATTCCCCCCCTTCTGACCTAGTCTTTTGTCCCCCCCCCTGTCCTTGTTTGTTTTTTGTTCAATGTCGGGTTTTTTTCTGTATGCCCCGTTATTCTAACTCTTACGATTGAGGTGGATCAACATGAGTTAACTTCCATAGACCCCCACCGGGTTTTTCCTGTCCCCCCCGAACATAAATGCAGAACCTATTTAGCAAACATGACACTTTTCTATGTCTTTCTACTTAAAAGGGTTCCATGTGGGGGGCCCTGTTTGTCTTTCTGTTTATTTGACCCTATACATGAGTTTGATAGGGTAATAATTGTTTTTATAGAAAATTTTAAAAAAACCACACAGTTATAAAAAAAAAAAAAAAACACGTACTGTTATTTTTCGATAATACACGGTTTTTTTTTTGCCCCTTTTTAAATTTCACCGTTGACTATAAAGCTGTTTTAAGATTTACGGAAAACTGCTCAATGAACAAACCCTGGGTGCGCAAATAAAAAAACACTATCTTTTATTTTTCGAATAATACACGGATTTTTTGCCCCTTTCAATTCACCTGTGGTACTATAAATTTGCTTTTTTAAAGAAAAACGTGGAGCCGTCAATGAACAAAGCGGGGTGCGCAAAAGTCAAAAAACACGTATCGTTATTTTTTCGTTTTAAAAACCGGTATTTTTTGCCCCTTTTCAATTCACCTGGGTGACTTAAATTTTTTTTTAAGATTTCCCGGGGAAAGCGGGCGTCGGTAATTAAACAAAGCGGGGTGCGAAAAAGAAAAAAAACACGAACTGTTATTTTTTCCGTAAAAAAAAACGGTATTTTTTTTGAAACCTTTCAAATTCACCTTTTGGTGACTTTTGAATTGCTTTTTTTAAAAGTTTTTACGGGGGAATGCTGCTAAACCCTAAAACAAAGCGGGGGTGCCCCAAAAGTAAAAAAAACAGGGTATCTTTTAATTTTTTTCCGTTTTAAAAACACTGTTTTTTTTTCCCCTTTTAAAATTTCCCCTTTTGGGGTTTACTATAGAATTGTTTTTTTAAGATTTACGTGGAAGCTGCGTCAATGAAAAAAAGCTGGGTGCGCAAAAGTAAAAACCCCCACGAAATCTTTTTATTTTTTTTGGGTATAAAAAAAACCGGTATTTTTTGAAACCTTTAAATTCACCTGTGGTGACTAAAAAAAATTGCTGTTTTAAAATTTTACGGGGAAATCCCTTGCGTAAATGAACAAAGCGGGGGGTGCGCAAAAGGTAAAAAAAAAACAGTATCTGTTATGTTTCGAATAATACACGGATTTTTTTGAAACCTTTTTCAATTCACCTTTGGTGACTATAAAAATTGCTTTTTTTAAGTTTTAAAAGGGGAAAAACTCCCGTCAATGAACAAAGCTGGGCCCCAAAAGTAAAAAACCCCGTTTTTTGTATTTTTTCCCGTATAATAAAACGGTTTTTTTTTGCACCTTTCAATTAAACCTGTGGTAAAATATAAAATTTTCTGTTTTAAGTTTTAAAAGGGGGAATGGCTGCGTAAATTTAAAAAAGCGGGGTTTCCAAAAAGTCCAAAAAACACTTATCTGTTTTTGTTTTCGTATGATACACGGGTATTTTTGGCAACAAACAACTTGTGCGACAAACAAGTTTTGCGGGTTTTAAAAATTTTAAAAACTTCAAGGTGGATAATAAACACAGGGGAATGGGTAAAATTTAAAAATTTGAACCCTATCTGAAATGTAAAAAGGGTAATAAAATTTGGAGTTTTGCACCTAACAAAGAGACCTGCGGGTTTACTAAAATAAAGTTTTACCCAAATAAAAATTTCCCAGGCTGCCCAATATCCGGAAATTTTTTAAAATAGAAAACCCCTGTTAAAAAAAAAGATTTTGCATGCAATTCTACACTAATTTTGGGGTGAACTTTATCCAGTGTTTTTTTTATAATAGATAGAGCTTGTCTGTGTTCGCCCCCGGGGCCCCCCCCACCCCCCCCCCCCCCCCCCGCCCTTTAAAACAGCGGTAGTAGCTGCTTTAAAATTCCCCAAAGCTAACTACATAAAATTTTCAAATCCAAATTTTCTAAAAAATTTGGGGAAGGATCACACTAAAATAGAAAGAGGTTTCTCTGTGCAGAAATAGACAAATTTTTCGCTGAGCTTTTTTGGCCACAGGAGAGCGCACGCCTTTATTCCTAGGAGAGGGCTGAGAAAACCCCCTAAGGTTTAACAGGAAACGCTTTTCCCTATGTAATACGAGGTAAATTGTTTTTTTCCCAGCCAATGCAACCATACACATCCCAGTCATGCCCCATCGCACACAATCTCACCTAGCTCAAACCCTGTAATCTAAATTTTGCGGGCCCCCCCAAAAATTACAAGAAGCGCCCAAAAAATTGGGGCGATCTTTAATAGATGATATAGATTTTAACCCTTTTAATTTAATCGAAATGATCTGAAAATTTCGATCACCAAAAAAACCTTGCCGGATTTAACTTTGTCGAAAAAAAATCGCTCAAAAACTAATTATTAGAAATTATTTATTGACAGGGGCCCACAGCCCTGCTTCAATTTCAAAGGGGGGGAAATTCCCCCCCCAAAACCTGTTACAAAATAATTTTATGGCCAGAAATTTTGGTAGATCCCACTAGGGGGTGCTCTTTTTGATCTGGAAATTTTGGGTAAAAAAGTTGAATTTTTTTTGGGACCGGGTCACTGTTTATAAAAAATTTTGGGTACCCGCCGTTTTTCCCCTGAAAAAAAGGGACAGTTCTTATTTTAAATTTTTTGCTCCTAAAGACAAGCTAAGACTTCTTTTTAGGGGATTTTTTAAATTTTCTATAACAAAAATTTAAACTTTTTATTGTTAAAACAAAACATAAAACATTTTATTAATTTACTGTGGTATTTCATCACAAAAAAACAGCAAAAAGCAGAATAACCGGGAATTTCATAACAAAAATGCACAAAATTTCTTATTTTGGGGGATTGCCCAAAAATTTTCGGGAAACTTTTTAGCGACCAAAAAATAATTCATTTTATTCTAAATAAAGGGAAAAAAAAAACACAAAGGCGGGATTTCAAATACTTTATGGGGGGAAACATGCCCCCAATTAGAGAGGCGAATTGATTCAAAACCCCGAA
This sequence comes from Phyllomedusa bahiana, assembly GCA_025379985.1. Classification (NCBI taxonomy): domain Eukaryota; kingdom Metazoa; phylum Chordata; class Amphibia; order Anura; family Hylidae; genus Phyllomedusa; species Phyllomedusa bahiana. The sequence goes on along the minus strand of JAODAL010030225.1, from coordinate 46,964 downwards.
GGGGAAAATTTCATTTAGAATTTCGGGAAAACTTGGGTTCGGAACAAAGGGTTCGAATTTTTTGGGGAACTTCGGGTGAACGAATTTGTGCTTTTAAATTGGGAAAAAGGGCGGGCAACACATGGGCCAAACTTTGGGGGAAAACCCACTTTTGGGGGAAAGGGAAAGGGCATACCCCTGCATAACAAGTGCAAGGTGAAGCCAATTAGAACCGGCCGGGATTTGTGAGGGGTCACCCCCGCACTATATAACCCGGGGGGGCGACGCTGGGACTCCACACTCCCCCCACTGTGCTCATCGGTAAGGGTTTCTCCCGGGCGGCGGGATAGCTTTTTACTAAAAAGAATTGTTTTTTTATATACGTTTTGGGGGGGTGCCCTCAGCTTGTCCCACAGCCCTTTTCCCTTTTAAATGTTCAATTTAATTTTTTTTGGGGTTTGGTCTGAAACCCCAGTGTGCGCCCCACTGAAACGGCATAAACATTTCAATATCCTAGGGGGGGGGGGAATAATCCCGGTTTCCCTGTTGAAATTTTCATTTAAAGAAACATTTGTTTTTTTTGCAATAAAAAATACCACTTCTTTTTTTGGGCTGCTAAATTCAAATTGGCAATTTCATCCGGGGGTTTAATTTAAGCGTTTTTTTTCCCTGGTGTGCTGACCCCAGAAACCGTATTTTTAAAACCCCAAAAATATAAAATTTTTCCTGAAACCAAAATTCAAAAAGAAAAGGGTTTTAATTAAACTGTATCTCTTTTGGGGGGGAAAAAGAAAACCCCAAAAATGAAACACGTTTACAAAGCTACAATTTTGTGGCCTCAATTTTTTTCCCAAATTTTAAACACCCAAGGGGTTTTAATTAAGCGTTGTTTTGCTTGGTGTGCTGACAAAAAAAAAAACGTATTTTTACACGCCCAAATAATAAAATTTTTCCGTTAGCCTAATTAACAAGCAAAGGTTAATTACAACTGTATCTCTTGTTGTATGGCGTAGAAAACACGGCAATTGTAACTCGCTACAAAGCTACCTATTTTTTGTTGCAGGCTCAATTCTTTGGCGCAATTTACATCCAGGGGTTAATTAAGCGTTGTTTTTGCTGGTGTGCTGAACAAAAATAAACCGGTCCATTTTTCAACACGCCAAAATATATAAGTCTTTTTCCTGTAGCCTAATTCACAAGCAAAGGTTAATACAACTGTATTTCTTATTGTGTGGCGTAGAAACACGCATTGGTAACACAGCTACAAAGCTACTATTTTGTGCGGGCTCAATTCTTTTTCTTGGCACAATTTACATCCATGGGTTAATTAAGCGTTGTTTTGCTGGTGTGCTGACAAAAATAAACCGTCTTTTTTTCAACGCCAAAATATATCACATTTTTTCCCTGTAGCCTAATTCACAAGCAAAGGTTAATTTACAAACTGTATTATCTCTTGTTGTGTGGCGTTAGAAAACACGCATTTGTAACACGCTACAAAAGCTACTATTTTTGTACGGCTCAATTTCTTTTTGGCGCAATTTACATCCAGGGGGGCTAATTAAGCGTTGTTTTTGCTGGTTTCTGACAAAAAATAAACCGACCTTTTTCAACGCACCCCCAAAATATATACACTTTTCCTGTAGCCTAATTTCATGTCCGAAGGTTAATTAAGCCTGTTTGTTGCTTTTTACATTTAGTAAACACACAGTGATTTTTTAAAACGACACATACAAGTCAATTTTTTTCCCTGGCCATATGGGGAGCGCCAATTTAATCCAAGGGGTTTACCCAAGCTTGTTACTTGGTGTCATTTTGGAGTCAAAAACAGGGTGTATATTTATCATATACAATATCATCATCAAACATTGGTCCCTGTACATTTTAGAACAAATAGTATGTCATAGCAGAGAGGTGGCCAAGGCTCTGCACCTGCGAGTGGCAGTGGCACAAACTAAGTCTGGAACATTCCAGGGTCGCAGCCAGCAAGGGACGTCGCGCAGGGGTCACTCGTGAGGAGGCCCACAACTGCCGCTGTCATCTAGCGGGCCGTCGTGTTCTTTCACAACCCAGGGTTCTTTGATTGGTTGACGTAGGTCATCCTCTTCCTCCCAGATGAACATCTGACAAACCCCAGCCAAGAGTCCGGTTGGAACCTCAGACACAACCATTAGTTTGGCATGGCCCTGGAGCGGGTCCAGCGCCCTCACCTGTCCTCAGCCCGCCTCTGTCCCATCCGGTTCCCTCCAGCCAGAGATCTACTATGTGGTACTGGGCCTCAGCGCACTATAATAGCGAGGATGAAACAATTTGAGGAGGGCAGCTCCAGACAGCTACTTGGCAGCAGAAAAATGGGGGCCATATCGCCTGCTTCTTGCATAGGCGGCATAGATAGATTGTGGAGAGTGGCATGGGATGTCATGTTTGTGAGAGTGTTCCAAGCCTCGGCATACCAAGACCGGATGATGTAGGACCAGCAGTGACGGATGAAACACAAATAGATGATGATTGTAGCCCGACTGCACTAGGGAGCCGGGTGAGTGCAAGGTCATTGCATCCTCGTCAGGAGAAGAAGGGAGGCGTCAGCTTTGCGCGTCAGCAGCAGCGCAGCCAGCAAAGTGGGTCGTGTGGCCGTGAGTCACAGGATTAGCAGCAGTGTGAGGTCGGGAGCCAAGCGGCCATGCGGGGTAAAAAACGCCACATTTTCGCAGGTCCAAGAAAGTAGAGGCACAGGGGGGGCTCAGCGAGGCAGCGCGGCAGTAGTCCACCAGTGCGGAGCGTTGGCGGTAAAATTCCGATACTCGGCGGGGTGGCAGGTGTTTGCTAAGAAACCGGAGGAGCCGAATAATGGGATATGTAGAATCTGTGAGTGCATAAAGAGAAGCGTGGCCCAGGGAGCTAACGTTGGCACCCACGGCCCTGCGTCAACAACATGCAGCGTCACAATCCCGTGTGGCCTGGGAGAAATGTGGCTCAGATGTGGTGGTCCCATCCTGCCTCCGCAGCAACAGCAGCAGCAGCGCCAGTGGCACGCATGCCCATGCAGCCAGTCAAGGCTCCACCACTCTGCAGAAGGGAGCCTGTTTTCTCTTTGACATCACTCCCATTCCAGAATGCTCCTGCTTCCTGCCCTCGCTACTACATGGCGCCCAGCAAGTCGGTCAGGCAGCGAGGCGATTGCAAAAGAGACAACAGTATGCTCCACCATCCTAAGGTGCAGCAGCTGACCGTGCTCCTGTCCAAGTTGTTTGGTATTGCAGTCCCTCCCTTTCCAAATGGTGACTCTGCACCATATCCAGAGAACTAATGGCTTGTGCCTAGCCGTATGGAGAGTTTTTCCAAGCCGTAAATTTCTTTTCCAAAAGGCAGTACCAGCACTTCATAAATATGTAGAACAGAAGGTGAGGTCAGTCTTGAGCTATCGTTTTGTTCCAATGTGCAACTGCAGCGGGCGGACCGTCTGGAGCTGTAACTACGGTCAGGCCAGTACATGTCCTATAACGGCCCAACAGGGTGAATGGTGCTTCGCAGCCCAGGCACACAAACAACTTGGAAGGAGGACTAGCCGCTTTCCTCCTCCACGTTGGTGTCAAACTGCTGCAACCTGCTCCAATGTCCGCGCCATCCTCCACCACCACCACCATCTCAGCCTCCACAAGTACTGCTCCATCATACCACATTGTAGGGCACAGCGGTGTCACGCCAGTTACTACACACCTGTTGGCCTCAGCGCACAAAGTCACACAGGGGAGGAAACTGCTCTGCTCATGCAGCAAGAAATCGATGTGTGGCTTTCTCCGCGCCAACTGCAAATCAGAACCATGGTGACGGGACAATGGGAGGACATGTTGTCCGCGCTGCACCGAGGAGGATGGTCCATGCGCCCTGCATGGCGCACGTGTTCAATGTTCAATCTGGTTGTGAAAAGGTTCCTGAAGCTTCCACCATCTCTTCAGAACAATCTGAAATGGCCAGGAAAATGTGCATGCACTTTATCCATTTCGTACAAAGCCAAGGAAACAACCCTCCTCGAGTTGCAGCGGCAGAACGGCCTCCCCCCAACCAACACTCATGATATGGCATGTTTCCAACCCCGCTGGAATTCCAGCCTGCACATGTTGGACCGACTGTAATGAACAGAGAAGGCCTTAACCGATTTTTTGATGATCCAGGGCAAGACAAAGTACTCCCCCTGTGTAACTTTTGATGTCAGCCAGGTGGCAGCTAATGCTGACAAGACCTGCCGTTTGTTGAGGCGATTCCGAGGAGGCCCGACGTTTTTTGTCAGTCGCCAGGACTACGGGATGAATAACATCATTCGCACTGCTTCATGTCCCTGGAACAGATGCCTGAAAAAATCTTGTCCTGGGCAGGGGACTGGAGAACGTGGCGATACATCTCAGTGGCCACACATATACCGGTTGGGACTGAAATGGAGTGAGGAGGAGGAGTACATTGGAGGCAGAAAAATCATTGTCTGGTGAAATGAGTGTATTTTCTAACCCAGGTGACAAGATAGGAGGAGCAGGAGCAGCTGAGGAGGTGGATGGAGATGAGGAAATGAGACAGATGACCCCCAAAGCACCGTGGCAGTATACAGTGGAAATGGAGGCAGGGAGCCCCTCGGGTCACTTTTGCAGATGGCCCTGCAGAATGGCTTATTTGCCTGGCTAGTGACATCCTAATAGGTCATGCTTCCGGCAGAGGATTGACTTCTGGCTCTCCACCCTTATTGGACCCTCGCTAACTGGTCCAAAATGGGAGCCTTTTTCCCAGCTATTTGATAGGGAAGACAAAGCACCAAATACTATAGGGAAATCTCCTTAAACAGTTGGCTTCTTGCCATATGTGACGGCATGTCCCTCCTCTGAAAGGTCTGACCGGGGGTTCCTTTCCTCATGCTCACGAACTATTGCCAGCGTGCTGCATGGGGGGAAGGTGGTGGGGTAGGAGCAACCATCTCCATCCAGTAGTAACCCAAGTCCTGGAGTCACTGATAGACAGCTCTACCTGTCTTCACCCGCCTAGTGATGAGGGCAGTCGCCACAGCAGCAAGCAACAGCAAGACCTGGATCAGTCCCTGAACCAACAAGGTTGGTGGCCTACTTGGACACCCTCTGCCACCGGTCAGTGATAGAAGATCCCGCTGGACTACTGTGCAGCCAAACTGGATGTGTGTGCCGCAATTGCCGAGTTTTGCGTGGAGAAGCTGTCATGCCCGGCCAGTAGTGTGGCATCAGAGCGGTGTTCAGTGCGGCGGGGGCCATCGTTACCCCAAGGAGACCCCGCTTGTCCACGGGAAATGTTGACCGACTGACCTTTGTCATGATGAATCAGGCGTGGATCGGCCAGGATTTCCACACACAATGCCTTAGGCGTCAGTCTGGGTTCAAACTACTGCCCAGCCACTATTTGTGCCGCCACCCGCCTGATGCCACACATCTGCTGACAGTTTCTCCGTCTGCCTACCACCATCTTTACCAGGGACTGGTATTGCCACCTACCTCAACACTCTGTCATTGTGCCACTCTATGACCTCATGCTGCTGCTGCTGTTGCTGTTGCGTCACCTCCACACTGTGTCATTGTGCCACTCGTCTGACCTCATGCTGCTGCTGTGGCTCTGCCATCGTCACCTCAACTTGTCATTGTGCCACTTGTGACCTCATGCTGCTTGCCGGACCTCCGCTCTCGTCATTGTGCACTCTGTGGACCTCTCTCTGTTGTTGGCCACCTCCAGAATGTTCATTGTGCCTTGCTGACCTCATACTGCTGCTGTCGTGACCCTCCACACTGTGTGATTGTGCCACTCTGTGGCCTAATACTGTTTTGCGCCCTCCATGAATGTCATTGTGCCACTGCCTGATCTCATGCTGCTGCTGTCGTGACCTCCACATGTATTCATTGTGCCACTTCTGTGGCCTAATACTGTTTAGCCGCCTCCAGAATGTCTTGTGCCACTGCCTGATCTCATGCTGCTGCTGTCGTGACCTCCACACTGTGTGATTGTGCACATTCTGTGGCTTCCTCCCTGTTTTGCACCTCCAGAATGTCATTGTGCACTGCCTGATCATATGCTGCACGCTGTGACCTCCGCTCTCAGTCATTGTGCACTTTTGTGGCATTCCTCAGCGGTATTTGCCACCTTCCAGAATTGTCATTGTGCCACTGCCTGACCTCATGCTGCTATGGGCCTACCGCCGTCACTCCCACTCTATGTCACTATGTTGCCACCTGAGCTCTCAGCTTGTTTTTTTTCCAGCTTTCGCTGGCCCTGACTTTATCAGGCTTACATTCCCGCTTGAGTCTTTTGGTCAGTTTTGCCCTCTTAAGTGCCCAGGGAATTTTATAGTGAAGCGATTCTAAGAGCGGGCCGGCAGTCCATCTGCGTTGTCATAATAAAAACACAACATTGTGTGAAGACCAAAAACCAAGCTCCCTCTGCATATATAAGCATGGCACAACATTCTACAGCACCCTGTCACGGCTCTGTGCAGCTGGAAAAAATAGCTGCTTTTTTAACGTGATTCGTCCGAAGTTAATTCGGAACGAAACAAATTTTGTCGGGGAAAATTCGGCGAAGTGAGGATGAAAATTTTTGAGAAGGAAAATCGACCATCTCGTATCAGGGGTATAATTAAGCGTTGTTTTGCCTTGGTGTGCTGACCCCAAGAAACGTCATTTTCAACGCCAAAATATATAATTTTTCCTGTAGCATAATTCACAAGCGAAGGTTAATTACAATTTATATCTCTTGTTGTCCCTGTTGGCGTAGTATCACGCAATTGTAACACGCTACAATAGCTACTAGTTTGTGGTGACCCAATGTTTGGCACAATTTACATCCAGGGGTTTATTAACCGTTGTTTGTTTTGTGGTGTGCTGATCCCAAGAAACCCGTTCATTTTTTCAACGCCAAATATATACATTTTTCATGTAGCATAATTCACTAAGCGAAGGTTATATTTACGAATTTTAGTCTCTTGTTGTGTGGCGTAGAAAACTACGCAATTGTAAACACGCTACAAGCTACTATAGTTTGTGGTTGGCTCAACTCAATTTCTTTTGCGCAAATTACATCCAGGGGTTAATTAAGCGTTGTTTTGCTTTATTGTGCTGACCCAAGAAACCGTCATTTCATCGCCAAAATATATACATTTTCCCTTGTAGCATAATTCACAAGGCGAAAGGTTAATCTACATTTTATCTCTTGTTGGGTGGCGTTAGAAAACACGCTATTGTAACCGCTACAAGATACTTTGTTTGTGGTTGCTCATTATTTTGCGCAATTTACATCCAGTAGTTAATAAGCGTTGTTCCTGCAGTTGTACTCAGTAAAGAAAACTTTGTTTTTCACCGCCCAGAAGAAATTCTGTAGGCATAATTTCCCTTATCCGAGGTTAATTAAGCCTGTTTGTGCTTTTTATTCAGTAAAATACACAGAGATTTTAAACGGCACATACAAGTCAATTTTTCCTGCGCATTTGTGGAGCGCAATTTATATCCAAGGGTTACCCAAGCTTATTAGTGGGTTCATTTGGCATCAAATACAGGTCATATACAGATATCTTCATCAAACAGTGTCTGTACATTTTAGAACAAACAGTATGTCAGACAGACAGGTGGCAGGCTCTTCACCTGCGAGTGGCAGAGGCACAAACATTCCTGGAGCAGGTTGCAGGACCGCAAGGGGACGTCGCAGCAGGGGTCACTCGGTGAGGCCACAACTGTCGCTGTCATCTAGCGGCTGTGTACTGACTAGCAACCCAATGGTTCTTGATTGGTTGACTAGGTCATCCACTTCCTCCCAGATGACATCTGACAACCCCAGCAAGAGTCGGTGGGAACGTCAGAACAAACCCTTAGTTGGCATGGTCGGAGGGGTCAGCGGCCCTCACCTGTCCTCAACCCGCCTCTGTCCCATCCGGTTCCCTCAGCCAGAGATCTACTATGTGGTCTGGGCTCAGCGCCACTATATAGCGAGGATGAACAATTTGAGGAGGGCAGTCAGCAGCTACTTGGCAGCGAAGAAATGGGCCAATATCCCTGCTTATTGCAGTAGGCAGCAAATGTATAGATGTGGAGAGTGGCATGGGAGGTCATGTTGTGAGGGGTCAGCCTCTGCATACCAAGACCGGTGATGAGGACAGCAGTGACGATGAAACACAAATAGATGATGATGTAGCCGACTGCACTTCATCATCGTCAGGAGAAGAGGGCGTCAGCTTGCGTGTCAGGCAGCGGCGCAGCCAGCAAATGGGTTGTGTGGCCGTGAGTCAGCAGGATAGCAGCAGTGTGAGGTCGGGAGCCAAGCGGCCACGGGGTAAAAAACCCGCTTCGCAGGTCCAAGAAAGTAGCGGCACAGGGGCTCAAAGAGGCAGCGGCGGCAGTAGTCACTCAGTGCGGAGCGTTGGCGGTAAAATCCGATACTCGGCGGTGTGGCAGTTCTTTGCTAAGATACTGGAGGAGCCGAATATGGGTATATGTAGAATCTGTAAGCAGAAAGTGAAGCGTGGCCAGGGAGCTAACATTGGCACCACGGCCCTGCATCAACACATGCATCGACACCATCCGGTGGCCTAGGAGAAACGTGGCTCAGATGTGGTGTTCCATCCTGCCGCCGCAGCAACAGCAGCAGCAGCAGCGCCCAGTGGCACGCATGCCATTGCAGCCAGTCAAGGCTCCACCACCTCTGCAGAAGGGAGCTGTTTCTCTTTGACATCATCTCCCGGTCCAGATGCCCCTGCTCCTCGCTACTTGGCGAGCAGTCTTTTCATCGAGGCGTTTTTGAAAGAGACAAACGTATGCGTCCAACCATCCTAAGGTGCAGAGCTGCCCTTTTGCTCTGCCCCAAGTTGTTGGTACTGCAGTCCCCCCCTTTCCAAATGGTGGACTTGCACAATTCGAGAACTAATGGTTTTTCCCAAAGCCGTAATTTTTTTCCCAAAAAAAGGCAGTACCAGCACTTCATAAATATGTAGAACAGAAGGGGGGCCCCAGTCCTAAGCTTATCGGTTTTTTCCCAAAGGTGCACGGCAGGCGGTCGTTGGGCTGAAAAACTACGGTCAGGGCCAGTACATGTCCTTTGGGTCCACTGGGGTGAATGGCTTCGGCCCAGGCACACCAACAACTTGGACGGGAGACGCGCTTTCTCCTCCCTTGTCAAACTGCGGGCTCCTGCCCCCAATGTCCGCCTCCTCCTCCCCCACCCCCCCCACCATTCAGCCCCCCAAAAGTACTGCTCCATCATCCACAGGGTGGGGGCACAGCGGTGTAAAGCATTCTACCCGGGTTTTGCCTGGCAAAAGAAGTCACCAGAGGGGGAACTGCCCCCGCTTTTCATGCAGCAAGAAATCAACGTGTGGCTTTTCTTGCGCCAACTCCCAAAATTGGAAACTGGTGACGGACAAGGGGGAGGAACATGGTGCCCGCGCTGCCCCGGGGAAAAGGATGGTCCATGCGCCCTGCATGGCGCACGTGTTCAATTGGTTGTAAAAAGGTTCCTGAAGTCTTCTCCCGTTTTCAGAACATTTGAAAAGGGCCCAGGAAATGTCATGCACTTTTTCCATTCGTACAAAGCCGGAACCCTCCTCGATTTTGCAGGGGGCAGAACGGCCCCCCCCAACACACTCTGATTGCGATTTTTCACCCTTTGGGAATTCCCCGCCGCACATGGGACGATGTTGAACAGAGAAGGCCATTAACGATTTTTGATATCCGGGCAGACGAAGTACCCCTGTGAATTTGATTGCCAGTGGCGGGTCATGCGTGACACCTCCGTTTGTTGGGGCCCATTTGGGGGGACGTTATTTGTCAGTCGCCCGGACTACGGGATGAAAAAACATCATTCCCCTGCTTCAGTCCTGGAACAGATGCTGAAAAATTGTCTGGGCAGGGATGGAGACGTGGGGACTACTTCTTGGGGAAAATGAGTCCCGGGGGGGACTGAAATGGAGGAGGAGGGGGAGGACATTTGGGCAGAAGCATTGTCTGGTGAAAAGAGTGGATTTTCTACCCCGGGACAAAGAGGGGGCAGGAGCAGTGGGGAGGTATATGGAGATGAGGGAAGACAAGGCAAAAATGCCCCCCCAAACACCCTGGCAGTATACAGTGGGAAATGGAGGCAGGGAGCCCCTCGGTGTCACTTGCGCAGATGGCCCCCAGCATGCTTATTTGCTGGCTAGTGACAGGGGATAGTCAGCATCCGGCAGAGGGTATTCTGGCTCTCCACCCCATTGGGCCCCCGTACCGGCCAAAAAGGGAGCCTTTTCCCCGCTATTGAGAGGGAGGACAAATCAAATACTTGGGGAAAAACCTCCGTAATCAGTTGGCGTGCCTATGTGCGGCATCGTCCTCCTCTGACAGGTTGACGGGGGGTTTCCCCAGCGCTCAGTACTACGGGCTGCTGGGGGAAGGTGGGGGGGGGGAGGAGCAGTACCAGCTCCATAGCGAACCTAATCTGGAGTCACTGATGAGCAGTTTCCCCTTTACCCGCCTAGTGAGGAGGGTATGAGCGGCAGAGGGACTGGAGCGCCCCGAAAACCCAAAAGGTGGTGGGGCCCATTGGACGCACTCTGCCCCCCCCAGTTAGAAATTCGTGGCTACTGGGCAGCCAAACTGGATGTTTTGGGCCCCAACTTGCCGAGTTTGAGTGGAGAAGCTGTCCCCCCGGCCAGTGTGTGGGATCAGAGGGGTGTTCAGTGCGGGGGGGGGCCTCTTTCCCCAAGGAAACCCGCTTTCCACGGGAAAAGTGGGAAAGACTACCTTTGTCAAGATGAATCAGGCGTGGATCGGGCCGGATTTCCACACCCAATCCTTTTGGGTCAGACCAATCAGCCCTGACGCCCCCCCAAATGTTTAGAAATGAGTTGGGTTCAAATATGCCTCAGCCACTATTTGATGCCGCCCCCCGCCTTATGCCCCACATTGCTGACGTTTCAAAATCTGCCACCAACCATCTTTACCAGGGACTGGTATTGCCACCCACCTCCACACTCTGTCATTGTGCCACTGTCTGACCTCATGCTGCTGCTGTGGCTGCTGCTGTGCCCTCCACACTGTGTCATTGTCTCACTCTGTGGCCTACTCCTGATTTTTCCACCTCCAGAATGTCTTTTGTGCCACTGTCTGAACCTAATGCTGCTGCTGCCGTGACCTACACCACCTTTTGTAAATTTTGGGGGCCACCCACTGTTTTTGACCTTCATGTGCTGCTGTCTGTGGCCCTTTGGGCTTCCCCCGTGACCCTTTTCCCCAACGTGTATTGTGCCACTGTCTGACCTCATGTGCTGCTGTGGCTGCTGCTGTGACCTACACACTGTGTCATTGTCCCAATCTGTGGCCTGCTCCTGTTTTTGCCACCTACAGAATGTGATTGTGCCACTGTCTGACCTCATGCTGCTGCTGTGGCTGCTGCCGTGACCTACACACTGTGTCATTGTGCCATGTCTGACCTCATGCTGCGCTCTGGCTGCTGCTGTGACCTAACACACTGTGTCATTGTGCACTGTCTGACCTATGCTGCTGTGTGGCTGCTGCTGTGACCTACACACTGTGTCATTGTCCCACTTGTGGCCTACTCCTGTTTTTGCCACCTCCAGAATGTGATTGTGCCACTGTCTGACCTCATGCTGCTGCTGTGGCTGCTGCCGGGGACCTACACACTGTGTCATTGTGCCATTGTCCGACCTCATGTGCTGCTGTGGCTGCTGCTGTGACCTAAAACCTTGTGTCTTTGTGCCACTGTCTGAACTCATGCTGCTGCTGCCGTGACCTCCACACTGTGTCATTGTGCCACTCTGTGACTTATTCCTGTTTTTGCCACCTCCAAGAATGTCATTGTGCCACTGTCTGACCTAAATGCTGCTTTGGCTAGCGCCGTCCCCTCCACACTCTGTCACTAATGTTGCCACCTGAGCTCTCAGCTTGTTTTTTCCAGCTTTCTTGCATGACTTTATCAGGCAACATTCCCGCTTAGTTTTTTGGTCAGTTTTGCCCTCTTTTAAATGCCCAGGGAATTTTATAGTTTTTAAACGTTCTAAGAGCGGCGGCAGTCAGTGCGTGTCATACTAAAACACAAACATTGTATGAAGACCAAACCAAGCTCCCTCTGCATATTTAAGCATGGCACAACGTTCTACAGCACCCTGCAGGCTCTGTACAGCCTGGAAATAGCTGTTTTTTAATGTGATTTGTGGCGAAGTAATTCGGAACGAAGTTATTTTTTGCCAGGAAATTCGGCGAAGTGATCGAAACGAATTTCGGGAAATTCGCCCATCTCTAGATGATACACATTTTACAAATTCTTCCTGGGATATGCGAACCTTTCAGCACTAATGTATCGCTCAAAGACTGGAATAAATCTACTTTTTATAACTATTTTACTTGTATTAAGTCCAAAAAGACTGTTTTTTATAGACTGATAAACATTTGTGTTCTGGTTTTCTCCCTCAATGTGATGGGAGCCCTATTAATGACAGCACAACTGATTGACAAATATTAATGTCACATTACATTCACCTTGGGAAAAATTTAAAAAGTTTGCTGCAAAATTTTTCAACCCTTTTGGGCCAAAAACCTGGCTTTTTTTTTCACCAATAAAGGCAGTCCAGGGTTTACAAAGGGGAAAGGGGACTGTAGGTTTGTTATTAATTTGAAATTGTTTGAAGTGGGAAAAGGTTTATTTTTTTTAAAGGAATTATAGCAAAAAAAAAAAAAAAATTTTTTTGTTTTGGATAGTACAGGGAAACAGTTTTTACATTTTTTTTTGTTTGTCTGTGCCTTTTTGAAGATTTCACCAAACCGTTTGTACTCTGGGCGCTATGGTATGTGGAATTGGTTACTTTGGGGCGGGGTTTTTGTTTTTTAAATTTATCACCCAAACCCCTTTGGGTTCCATTTGTAACGGGGGGGGACGTATGTAAGTTAAAAACGATTTTAAGTTGGGGACTCCCTGTATATGCTTGAGTAGTTTAGTGCATTTACCCTTTTAGATTTGAAAAAACCTTTTTTTAAGACTGTAGATGAGAGATACTGGTTTGGGGTTTAAAATATCCTTTTTGCCTTTCTAAAAGACTCGGGGGGTTTCCCAAAAGCAAATTGAGGATTTGTTACAACCAACATTTGGCGCTGTGGGCTTCTAAAGCCCCTTTCCCTTTAATCCCTTTTGTGTTTTGCAGATGAAAGAGGGGGGAAAAAAGGGCCCCAAAACAAAAAACTCGACAAGCCGTTCTTTTCCGGTGTTTCCCCTTAAGGAGAGATTTCCCCCCTAAGAAAGAAAAGTAAAAGGGGGTGGTTCAAGAAAAAAAAAAAGGAAAATTATGTTTGCATTCTAATAAAATAATAGGAGTGTAAAGTCAAAGGATATAAGTGATGCACACAGTTTCTTGCAGTTTAGCTAAAAGCTTAATCAATAGTTAGTACAGTGTATAAATTACTCCCCTCTTATTATCACAGCTCTTTTGAAGTTAAGAAACAGGGACGTAGATTCATCAAGCTGTGAGAAAACGTTACTAAAGTCTTTTTTATAGCAATCCTGATTTATGAAGTTGGCTTTTCAGGCAGTGATTAATAGCCCTAAGTAATCATAAAGGGATGAGGGCAACCCAAAGGTCCTTTTTCCTTTGTTTTTTATTTATTTTTGGTTTTGAAATAATTTTCAAAAGGGATGTTAAACAAACCCAAAGGGAAAAAAGTCTTATGAATTTCCCGATAAAATTTTGATAAAAAACTTGTTTCCTGCAAAAAAATTTTTAAACCCCTATACAAAACCCGAAAACCCAATTTTTTTTGTCTATTTCAACCTTTTTTCCCAAGTATTTGGCATCACCATGGTAACCTGAAAGGAAGATTTACCATAATGGAGATCAAGAAGATTATATCATTGTTGATGCCATACTGAAATATTTATATATTTTTTACTTTTTGGAATTATATCCAAGGTACTTTAAGGAATTTTCATACCGCAGGGATTAGCTTTCACTATGTAGGCAAAGGCAAATAAAGGCTATTACCAAATACATTGCTGTTCTGATTTTGCTTTGTTTAGTTTATTTGGGAGATTTTATCTACGCTTGTTTACACAAGTTTCTCTGGCTACCAACCAAAACCCTTTTTTGCTTTGATTGCTCCAAGGGTGCCTGTCCCCCCATGGGTTTGTCCAAATTTCCCCCCCCCAGTATGATCTTCAAACACAGGAAACTTGCTTTTTTAAATTAATGCAAGTTTTTTAAACCCCTTTTAAAAACCTGTAGGGTTGTGGGACTAAAGTTTACAAATTTTCCCCAATTTATGTCACTGTAAATTTCTTGCTAGGAAAAAGCCCGAGCTGATTGCCCAAAACATTTTCTGTTGAACCAACTTCGTCTTAAACTTAAGTTTTGGGTGGGTTTAAGCTGCAAATGGCTTTGTGAAACAGTGAGAACACACCTTTAAACAATAAATTTCGTTTATTTCCCTCTAAAATAATCATTTTGGTGTTAAAAAATTTAATTTTTTCCCCCTTTTTTTTTAATTATATTAGTGTACCCATGCACTTCACAATAAAGTTATTAATTTGAGAGACATGATATTGTTACTGCGCCAAAGATGGAGATCCTAAGTTAGTAAACTGTGAAGAATTTTTTTCTTTTTTCTTTTTTTTTTAATATTGTTACCTGTCAGATTTCCAAAGCAAAGTACAATGCAGGACAGAAAGATGGGTATGGAAAAGATAGGAATGTATTGAATGACACTATGGCTGTCCTAGTCTGCTGCACTGACATATTTACGCCATGCCTGTGTTCTTGTCCACCTCCCATCAGAGGAGATAGGAAGAGGCAGAGGGAACTGAAGATGAAGACCATGTGGAATATGGAAAGAAAATTTCCTCATGGATTCTCCCTCATGATTATCATATGGAAACTCTGCCCAGGGTAACAGATCTGCCAATCATCTTGGCGTGCACATACAAAACTGTAGGTATCTGCCCACAATTTGTTTAACGTGCTCCAATTATTATTAGACTGAGAGTGGTGTGCAGAGACAAAGTCTAGGATGAATTACATCTGAGCGCATAGAACTCACCAGAGGCTGGATGTAAACTGGCCTCCCCAGCCGGACACATTTTGCAGTGGCAGCCCATGCAGATGGCAGATGTGCTTGATAAAGTGTTTGGCTTAGAGCTGCAGATGGGAAACCAGGTAATAGGATGTAGTGTGCAAAAATATTCCACTGTGACCTAGACCACAGTAGAAGCAGAAGAGGAGGGAAGATCTGTGATGAAGTCCATGGCAATATGCATCAATGGTGTCTTCAGTATGGGTAATGGTTGTAGAAGGCTGACAGATCTTTGTTGGGGTGTAATGGTGTATGGCATGGTCCAACATCCAGTCTGGACTGGCGCCTGTTTCCCATTCTCTATGGTGGGTTGCACCGCAGTCGTGCCCATTTCCAGTCACTGCTCCCCTGCTCGGGTAGTTACCTGTTTGTATGCTCTATGAGTGGCCGGCTCCCTTACCAGCATCCTGTTTCTCCGGCTGCTGATGCCTCTGACTGCAGTTCTGTCCACTAGGGGTGCACATGCAATGTTCCCATCGATTCAAAAGACCAGTACATGCCATTCAATTCTTCCACAGTCAACCACCTGGGACCATGAGCTTTATAGGGATTCCTTACCCAACAACTTTTGATCAGTTAATGGTATCTGTTCCATACAAGTCGGTCATCTCTGTGCATTTTGTTCCAATTAATCTGCTGTTACCAACCCTCTTATACTTTCCTACCTTGTCTGCTGCCTGTCCTGACCACCTATCTGAACCTGATCTCGTCTGAACGCTGCCTGCCCTGGCCTATTGCTCGTGCCCTGACTACGTTCCTGCCACATCCTTCGGTACCACACTACCCAGCATGTTGGCTGTAACTGTAAGGACCTACATGAGGGATAGCAACTTAGTGGTTTCCAGCAGCAAAGTCTGATCTGCCATGTGACCGGCTCTGGTAAAGACCTTGAAACCCCTTAGACTCCTCTCTTTGGCATAGGTTATGACAACCCTACTCTATGACCAGCAGATCCACCTCCAGTAACCAGTGCAGATCGTGACACGGGGACTTTATTTTGGGCGCAAAGAGAAAAAACAGACACAAAATCTTTGATGTCTTGAAACAGAGAAGGACACCATTAATGCCTGGAAACCAGTTGGATAAACTTGCAGATTGTTGAAGAAGTAACCCCAAGAAAGGATTCAGCCCCTCAGTGTGGTGCACACATAAGTTTTGCCTGATGGAATCTCATGAAGGCGAATGGAATCAATGATATGCTGGTCTCTGAAGTCTAGTTGGTAACATCAGAGGTCCTGGATAACTCATCTGCCTTAATGTTTTTTTCCACTGGTCTGAAATGCTTGGCGAGGATTCAATCGCTATGCGGTCTGAAGGTACAAAAGATTTTTGGGGTCTGTATAAATGGTGACACCCTCGAAGTGAATGGCTCACCTGAGCTTGCTAAATGGAGTGGAGTTAAAAAAAAAAAACAGAGGTTTCTCTGTTCACTGTGACGGTGTGGATTGGGTGAGTGGCTACATATACATTATAGCAAGGTTCTTTTCTATTTCAACTTGTGTTAGAATAACTGACACATTTTAAACTAATCACCTGTTGTGCACCTGCTGTGTACCTGATTGGGGGAGGGGGTAACTGTTATCAGGTGATATAAATTCCATTGTAGGACTCTTCAGAGCATGCTCGCCTGAGCTGACTTTTCACTGAGTGGCTAAACAGAGTGGAGTTAAAAAAAAAAAAAGCTTGGATTAAAACAGGAGTGAAAAATCAGTAAGTAAACAAACAAACATATGTTATCTAAACAACCTTTATTTTTTAATCTTCATTGCTGTTGTACAAGATTATGGACATCATGACTGGTAATTTTCTTCAGAGCACAGTCTGCCATATGTATGCACTACTGGATCATGAGGTCCAGGGTGAATACCACTGTGACAGATATGAGCATGTTGCTACTCTAGAAGCTCTAGAATCTGTGGTATTTTAAGTGTTTTTTCATAGATATTTGTAATGATTAAAATTATTTGTGATTTGTAGGGAAAGCCTTGTTTTTAGGAGAGAGTGTATTTGCAGTCTTTTTAAATTCTGTCTGTTCGTTTGTTTAGACATTACCTGATGAAGTAAACTAAGAGTGTTTACAAAATGCCTTGCATTTTTAAAAAGTTATGCCGATTAAAACTGACACTTTACAATGGTAAATGCCCAATGTCTATTTTTTTATTTATTTTCAGAATATTTGTTCTTTTTCACAATAGTGCTCATTTTCTTTTTGTGCAACAAGTATTTGTTGTTTGTTAAAAATACTCTAGAAGCTCACATTATAGATCTGGAGGAGCAGAATGTAACACTGAGGGTGATTGACAATTATGAGAGGAGTTTGCTTCTCACTGATCAAGCAGTTAGTGGGTTAAATGTTGGGGATGGAGTCATAGATCAGCAGGATGAGCCATGTAGCTAGGTTAATGAAATAAGTGGGAGTTCTAGGGGAACCAGAAAAAAGAAGGCCACTTCTACAGATCTTCCTACCAAGTTGGGTGATAATGCTGGGGCATCAGTCTCAGAAATGGCAACCCTTGTGGATACTGCTCTTCCTTGAAGCCAGTAGAGCAGCCCATTTAGTAGTGGGGGGATGGGAATGCAGGTAGGAAAAGACAGTAGTTATAGGGGATTTTACAATAAGGAAGATGGATGAATAATTTGTCATTAGGACCACTTCAACAGAATGCTTTGCTGTCTTCTTGGGGCCAAGCTTCGGCATGTGGTGGAGCGGTGGAATAAATTACTGCAGAGGCTGGCGATTACCTAGCTGTCGTGGTCCATGTTGGAACCAATGACAGAATACATGGTAGGTGGAGGATCTTTAAGAATAATTTTAAAGAGCTAGGCTCCAAGTTGAAGGAAAGGTCTCCAAGGTTGTGTTCTCTTGAATACTACTTGTGCCATGTGAAAGACATCGGGAGCTCAGGGCATTAAATGCATGGCTGAAGTCTTGGTGTAGGACAGAAGGGTTTGGGTTTTTAGAGCACTGGGCTTATTTTTCATTGGGGTACAGTATTTTTTCTACAGATAATTTGCTCCTAAATGGAAGGGAATCTGCTATGCTGGGGGGGATAATTCTAGAAGGGGTTCAGGAGTATTTAAACTAAGGTTCAGGAGGGAGGACAATCTACATAAAGCAGAGGTAGATAGGTTAGAGAGGGGGCAGACTATATCAATGGGTGGGGAAGTAGACTATAGGAGGTTGACTAGACCAGTGGATAATGAAATCCATGTGTTGAAAACCAGCATTGAAGATATAGGTGCCCACAATATTTCATGTAATCCCATGCCGGCTACTGAAGGTGTAATGTATAATCCCATGCCATCTACTAAAGGATTAATATATGATCCCATGCTGTCAATCAAGCTTCTTGAGAAAGGAAGTTTGTCTTCTGAAACGTCGCTAAGATGTGCAGTGTTTCTTTTCAGCTCTGTTGAGGGTCCGGCCTCTGCCGCTGAGGACCCAGCACTTTCATCGCTCCACATGGTAGACTGAATTAAGAGGACTAAGCCAGCTTTAACATGTCAGGTTTTTACCATATTGTATCTCTATATATTTATCAAACAAAATTGTTGTATCAAGTTTTTGGTATATTGAAGAAACAATGAATGTATGTTTATGAAATAACACAAGGCTTTGAAGGCTTTTTTCTAATATAGTGCATTGTAGGAGGTTAAGGAGAGGATACCTCTAACCAAGGCCTTGGTTGCAAGTAATGTATCATCCCATGCTGTCTACTGAATGGGTAATGTATAATCACATGCTGTCTACTGAGTGGTTAATGTATAATCCCATGCCATCTAATGAACATGTTATTCACAATCCCATGCCTTCTAATTAAAGTGTAAAACAGGAAGGGATTTTAACCCCTTAAGGACGCGGCGTTTTTTTTTTATTGACACGTTCATTTTTCCCTCCTTGCCTTCCCAGAGCCATAACTTTTTTATTTTCCCCCCTACATAGACATATGAGGGCTTTTATTTTGCGGGACAAGATGTATTTTCTAATGGTGTTATTCACTGTACTATAGAATATACTGGGAAACCGCAAACTGGGACAAATTTAAAAAAAAAACTTATTTTCGCCATGTTTGCGGGTGCTTTGCTTTTATGGAGTTCAATCTTCTGTAAATATTATGTGTTATCTGTATTCTTCAGGTTGATATGCATCCCGCAATACCAAACATGTACGGTTAACGTTTTGGTACCATAAAAAAATTCCAAACATTCTCTATTTTTTAAATTTGCGCCGCGGTGCCATTTTGTGTGACGAATAACTTTTTTGTACTAAAAACTACGGACGTCAGTGAGGGTGCATTTTTTGCAGGCTGAATTGCGCGCTGTACCAGCTGGGTGTTAGCTGCGAACACCCGGCGGCTTTGTGGGGGGGTCACGGCGCTATCCCCCTGTTAAGTCCCTTAGGGACCCTGGGACGTACTCATACATCCAGGGTCCTTAAGAGGTTAAAGTCTAGCAAGCAAAATTGGGGAGCTTGAGGTGCTAGCTCTAGAGGAGCCGAATGACGTGGTTGGTGTTGCTGAGACATGGCTGGACTCCTCACATGATTGGGCTGTTAACCTTCAGGGTTTTACTCTATTTAGAAGGACAGGGCAAGCAGGAATGGTGGAGGAGTGTGTCTGTATGTAAGGAGCGATATGAATGCAAGTTAGAAAGAGGCAATAGCGAAGGTTAAGATGGTGAAGATGTGGAAACCTTGTGGGTGTAAATACAAGGGGGGTTAACTCAGAAAAAAAAATAATTTTGGCTAAATCTATAGACCCCCCAACATCACTGAGCAGATAGAGGATCAGCTGCATAAACAAATGGAGTGAGCAGCACACGCGGGTACAGTGGTGATAATGGACAACTTCAATTACCCTGATATTGACTAGGTTCATGCTTCTGCTTCAACTGTAAAGGGGAGGAAGTTTCTCAACCCATTACAGGATAAATTTATGGGCCAGTTCGTGGAAGATTCAACTAGAAGTGATGCTCTGTTGGATCTGGTAATTACTAACTAAGCAGAACTTGTTGGAGTGGTCTCTGTTTCTGAAAAGCTTGGTAACAGCGACCACAATATAATAAATTTTAGTCTAAACTGGGAAAAACAAACACAGAGTGGAAGGGCAAAGACATTTAATTTTAAGAATGCCAATTTCCCCTCATTGAGGGCCGCACCACAGGACATATACTGGAAGCAGCTATTATCTAACAGTAGCCAAATGGGAGGTTTTTAAATATGCTATGAGGAATTTTATAGCAAAATGTATTCCTACAGGTAACAAGTGTAGGTGATTAAAATTAAATCCAACAGGGCAATAAATAATAAAAAAGGGCATTCAAAAAATATACGTCAGAGAGGTCAACATTAGCCTTTGAAAATTACAAAGAGCTTGTAAAAAAAAGTCATCAAATCCAAAACAAACCCCAAGAAATTCTGTAAACCTATAAATATCAAAAAGCCGGAGTCAGCATGTAGGACCCTTAAATAACAGTAATGGGGAGCTGGTCACTGGGCGTCAGGAGAAGGAAGAGCTACTCAATAGGTTCCACAGCTCTGTATATACCAACCAGGAGAAAGTAGCTGATGTGGTCAGAGTCAGTGCTGAAATGGGCAGAACCAGTGCAGATGTAGGTGTCAGTACTAATGGTAGCAGTGCTAAAGCTGATGGTGGTGGGCCCAGTACTGTTAATACATCAACTGATTTAATAAATTGTTTGAATGTAGAAATGATCCAAGACAAGTTAAATAAACTGAATGTGAAAAAGGCTTCAGGTCCAATTGGCTTACACCCAAGAGTTCTTAAAAAGTTCAGCTCAGTTATCTCTGTGCCCCTGTACATAATATTTAGAGATTCTCTGGTGACTGCTGTAGTGACAGGATCTGGTGCAAGGCAAATGTGATTCCCACCTTCAAAAAAGGCTCCAAGTCTTAAACAGGTAATTATAGACCAGTAAGTTTAACATCTATTGTGGGAAAACTGTATGAGGGGCTCATAAGGGACAATATACATCAGCAGTAACTGCCAGCATGGTTTTAATAAAGACAGAAGTTGTCAGAGCAACCTGATCGGATTTTATGGTGAGTAGAAGTCTGGATAGTAGGGCGGCTGTGGCTATAGTATTTTTAGACTTTGAAAAGGCATTTGACACTGTCCCTCATAAGCTTTTACTGGGTAAATTAAAATCTATTAGGTTAGAAATAGTAATGTGTAATTAGATTAAAAACTGTCCTCTTTTATTCAATGTGTTTATCAATTATATAGTGGAGGGGATTAATAGTATTGTTTTTTATTTTTGCGGATGACACCAAGTTACTGTATGTAGTATAGTGCAACCTATGGAAGATGTTCGTAAAGTGCAAGCAGACCTGGACACACTGAAGGTTTGACCATCTGTTTGGCAAATGAGGTTTAATGTGGATAAATGTAAAGTTCTGCATCTTGGTACTAACAATCTGCAGATGTCATATGTGCTAGGGGGGAAAAACTGGGAGAATTGCTCGTTGAGAAGGATCTGGACATACTTGTAGATCATAGATTACAGAATAGCATGTAATGTCAATCAACTGCCTCTAAGGCAAGCAGGACATTAACGTGAGTTAAAAGAGGCTTGGACTCGCAGAACAGGGATGTAATATTACCGCTATATAAATCATTGGTACCGACTCACTTGGAATATGCTGTGCAGTTTTGGGCTCCAGTTTATAGAAAGGATATATTGGAGCTGGAAATAGTGGAAAGACGAGCAACCAAACTTATAAGGGGAATGGAGCATCTTAGTTATGAGGAGAGATTAAAAGAATAAAACTTATTTAGTCTAGAGATAAGACAGCTCTGGTGAGACATGATTAATTTATATAAGTACATAAATGGCCCCTACAAAAAGTATGGGGAAAAGCTATTACATGTAAACCCCCCTCAAAAGACAAGGGAACATTCCTTTCCTCTGGAGAAAAAAGGATCCAATCTCCAGAGAAGAAAAGCCTTCTTCACTGTGAGAACTGTAAATCTGTGGAATAGCCTGCCTGAAGAGCTGGTCAAAGCAGGAACAGTTGCAAGTTTCAAGAAAGGCTTAGATAACTACCTGAAATGAAAAAATATTAATATGTATGTAGCCGAATAAAATTCTAGATGCAGTCTGATGGCAACTCTAGGGTCAAAAATGAAATCTTCCTGAGAGCAGATTGGTTCTTGCCTTATGGGTTTCAAAGCCTTCATCAGTAGGGGAAACTAAGGTTAAAAAAATTCTTATCCTCCTCCCTTCATGCACATCTTTACCCACCCTTGGATGAACTTGATGGACATATGTCTTTTTTCAACTATACTTACTATATAACTATTCTTCATTGCTTCAGGAACCCTCTACAGATCTTGGGATTTCCATCATAACAAGGTGGAGTAAGAATAGTCAGATTGGGGTTGCCAGGGTTGCAATCAGATGTGGAACAGCAACAGTAGTAGGAACAGCAGCTGGCAGATGACTCTCGATGGTCTGTAGTATCTTAAAAAGTTGTTCCTGACAGGTTCCCTGATGAGCAACTTCAGCAGCAAGATTCAGAGACTTAGGCAGGGTCACATCAGCGAGATCAACGGCCAGTTTATACTTCCAAGTGCAGGGATTGTGGATCCATTGGGTCACAGAGAGAGATGGCAACAACCACGCCATGGAGCAAAGTCTAAGGAGCCCTCTGGTAGGATGGACTTGACTATGGAGAACTCCCAGGTTGCTACTCCTGACGTGGTCATTTGCGGTGAATGCAAAGGTGCAAACAAGGTACTGAAGGAACAGGCAAAAGCATAGTTGGGTCACAGGCAGTAGGTCAGGGCAGGCCATGTTCACTTGTAAACGGGTCAGGAGTAGGGATCAGCGATACTATCGGCAAAAGTTGAAATCGGCATGGTTTTTACGTTTATCGGTGTTTCACGATGATGCGATAGTTTACATGAATATCGATAATCGTTATCACATTTATTATCGTGCTACTTTCTGCATTTCCTGTAATTTTGGTGGCCAGCCAATCAGCTCAGAGCATAGAGGGGGGTGAGAGTTGTGTAAGATGTCAGCACTGAGCGGTGTATGGATCTCATTGACGGCTAAAATCACATGACCTCGTTTTATGTATATGAATGCACTTCCTGATCAGCCTCATTCGTTCACTCTCTGACTAGAGAGCAACACATCACTGCCTGTTCCAATAGCTTTTTTCAAAGCTGGGAGAGACAGTTTTACATTATTTTTTATACAGAAAAGCATCTTTGTTAGAGTAGCTATCAAGCTTAGGATGGGGGGGGGGGTGCAGCACAGCCTGTTCTGTGAACTCAAAGTGAAATAGCAATGTTTTTTAATACTGTTTGGCCAGCAGACTTCCCAACTGAGGTGAAATTGTCCCTTTCTTGTTGTTTGCAGTTCTATTGGCCTCTGTGTGTCTCACTTTTGCGCAAATAGCCCAATTGTACGCTAATTTGGTTACAGATATTTTATTTTAACTGGTGCCTGTTCTCAGCGGTGGCAAAAGACCATATCTAATCCATACAACTTTTAAATAGTTGTATTGCACTCCGTGCTTGTCAGTTTGGTGTAAATAGCGCACTTGTATGCTAATTTGGTTACAGATATTTTATTTAACTGGTGTCTGTTCTCAGCGGTGGCAAAACACCATATTTAAGCCGTATAATTTAGCAAATAGTTCTTTTGCACTCCGTGCATCTCAGTTTGTCGCAAATGTCCCACTTGTACGCTCATTTGGTTACAAATATTTTATTTTAACTAGAGCCTGTTCTCAGAGGTGGCAAAACACTATATTTAAGCCGTATAACATAACAAATAGGGTTATTGGTCTCTGTGCTTGTCAGTTTGGCACAAACAGCGCACTTGTACGCTCATTTGGTAACAAATATTTTATTTTAACTGGTGCCTGTTCTCAGCGGTGCCAAAATACCATATCTAATCCATATAACTTTTAAATACAACTAATGAATCCAGTGCGCCGGATGCAGCTTCGGCAGAAGCTCGCAATATCGGAAGCACTTCAGCCCGGTATGGATTAAGGTAAAATATAAAATTTTATTAGATCATTATAAAATCAGCATAACGACATAGATAGGTTCACCGTATAACGTAGCAAATAGTTCTATTGCACTCTGTGCGTGTCAGTTTGTCATAATTAGCCCACTTGTATGCTCATTTGCTTAAAAATATTTTATTTTAACTGGTGCCTGTTCTCAGTGGTGGCAAAACAATACATTTAGCTGTATAACGTAGCAAATAGTGCTATTGGTCTCCGTGCTTGTCAGTTTGGCGAAAATAGCCCACTTGTACGATAGTTTGTTGAAAACTATCAATTGCTAGTTCTATTTGGGAGTTGTAAATCTCAGGGACTGAAGGAAGAACATTGTTGAGCTGGTGTTAAGGTTTTTCCACCAGCCTGCATTTCACAGATATTTGATAGAAACAATTCTGTTTCTAATCCTAGTTGGCCATTGGAAATTAGAGGGATTTAAGAATACCTGTGATTTCCTGTCCTTGCAATACAGTTTTTCAATAAGAGGCTGTGAAAAAATCTTCTATACCTTTTAAATTTTTATCTTTTATATACATTTTTATCTTTCTGAACATGGAGCGAACTACAGGTGGTAAGCGAGCAAAGAAGGGTGTAGGACATGGAGGTAGAGGTACGAGACAAGGTGCCAGTGCTGGGGACAACAGGCAAGCCAGCACATTGTTGGTTGCAGGACCGTCAGGCCTGTCATCGCTCGGTTGGTGCCCTGTGAATCTCAGTAATGAACAGCGTCGCCAATCTGTTCTTCAGTGGTTAACGCAACCTGCATCCAGAAGTTTTGCCTCCTCGTCCTCCTAGTCAGGGCCACAAATGTCGTCGTCGTCATCATCATCATCATCAACATTCGTCGAACCTGAAGCAAAGGCAGTCCAAATGTCAACTCATGACTGTGTGTACAGTACACACCACTGTGGATAATCCATGTTCTGAAGACCTCTTGGATGACACAAGGTGGTGGGGGTTTGAAGGCATTTCAAAAGATCAAGAGACCACAGATGATGATTTTGTCTTCAGAGGAGGAGAAGGAAACTGGTCAGTCGGCACAAATCCCGAGCGGTCGGCAATGCTTTGCAGTACCTGTGGCTTGTAGCCCGCAGCTCCAGGATGTAGAATGTCAGGACAAAGAAGTCACCTGTGATGATGATGATGATAATGACATTGCAGATCCAATATGGTCTTTTCATCAGAATTTGCTTGCGAGCGCATCATCAGTGGATGAGGAGGAAGACGATGGGGTAGTGTCAGTACAGGTCCAGCCTCAAAAAGGGAGAGGGCGGTCACACAAGTTCGCTGAGATTATTCCGCCAGCCTTGATCAGTGGTGGCAGCAGAAACACCGCTACTCCCTTATCCCCGTCGAAAAGGTCCAGGATCTCTGAAGCCTGGGCCTTTTTCGATCAAGCCACAGATTTGCCCAGCGACATCATATGCCACATTTGCTGTAAACCTATCAGTGGAGGGAAGACTCTAAAGTGTTTAACCACCACCAACATGTCTAGTCACATGCAGCAATGAATGAGTTGAAATGGAGGGATCACTTGGCGACAAAAGGCCACAACAGTATTGGGCTTCCAACCACTGTCATACCCTCTGTCTCCTCCTCCTCCACCACTTCCAAGACCAAGCATTCCTCTTCTGCCCATGTCCCTCAGCGGCATGAGCAAGGATCAGCCCCAGTGCCACACACCATTGCCCAAGTACCACCAGCACCACCACAGACACAACCTACCCCTTCCCCTTCCGCCAGTTTGACCTGCACACTGTACATTGGCCAGTTTAGCAGCAAGCCTTCCGTGTACCAGGTGTGGGAGCAGAAGAAACACTTCAACCCAAACCATCCCAAAGCCAAAAGCCTGAATGTCGGCATTGCCAGGCTTTTGGCTTTGGAAATGTCGCCTTTCCACCTGGTGGGCACAGATGGGTTCTGCCATGTCATGACCCTTGCCTGCCCCCAATACCAGATGCCGAGCAGGCATTTCTTTTCCCGAAAAGCCGTCCCTGCCCTGGCCAGCCACATGTCATCTAAAATCTCCAGCGCGTTGTCTGCATCTGTGTCTGCCAAAGTCCATCTGACCATCGATACATGGACTAGTAACCACGGTCAAGGCCGCTATATCTCTGTGACAGCTCACTGGGTGAGCTGGGTGGATGTCTCTGGTGATGACGGTGGCTCTCAGGCTCAGCGCACGCTCTTCAAAACTGCAGGGATGTTGCAGGGTTCTTTCCCACCAGGTCCACTGGCAGCATCACATGCCCAGAGAAACCAGGCCGTGTTGAAATTAATATGTCTTGGAGACCATCAATACACAGGTCAGGAGCTGTGGACGGCTCTGCACTATGAGACCGAGCGGTGGCCGGGTGACAAGAACCTTGTGCCAGGCAAGGTGGTGTGTGACAACGGGCAAAATTTCCTGGCCGCCCTTAAGATCGGTCGGCTGGAGCACATCCCTTGCCTGGCACGCACCATGAACCTCATCGTCCAGAAATTTCTAAAGCACTACCCAGGTTTGGACTGCCTGCTGAGGAAGACTCAAAGTCTGAGCTCACACTTCCGCCGTTCGCACCCTGCTTTGTCCCGGCTGGCTGCGTTACAGCGTCAGCTTGGCCTCCCCGTCAACCGTCTCACTGTTGACATAGCAACACACTGGAATTCCACCCTCCACATGCTCCAGCGATTGTGGCAGCAGCGGAATGCTATTACGTAATATGAAGTGGTGCATGGCCTGACAAGTAGCGGTGCAGATGTCGGGGTGTTGAGCCACCGAGAGCGGAGGCAGGTGAAAGAGCTCTGCAACATTCTTGCGAGTTTTGAAGAAGTCAATAAAATGGTCAGTGCGGACAATTCCCTTGTCAGCATGAGCATTGTGGTGATCTTAGTTTTGGAAAAAGTATTGGACACTTTGAAACAGCAGGTCCCACCAACGACGGAGGAGGAGGTGGACACAGATGCGGACACAGAGCCTTACTCTACGTCGGATCCAGAAAGCCCTGCAGTTTCACAACTTTATCAATCTTCGTTAGGCGGTGGTTCGGGGTCAAGGGCTGGTGGAAGGTGGTGCCTCAGCTCTCAGGAAGCTGAGGAGCAGGAGGAAGATGATGAAGATCAGTTTAGTAGTGCACCTCGACCCCGAGACTTTGGAAATCAAGACTCCATCTCTCACATAAGTGCTTGGATGTTCAATTTCCTCTAACATGATCCTCGCATTAAGGCCATCAAAATGAACAACAGTTACGTTACAAAGCAAAACTCAGCACTTTCCTTCTACCCACCCAAATTGAGAGCAGAATGCAGGAATTTGAGACTGTGCTCATTGATCAACTGTGTCAAATAATCTCGAAAGAATCTCGCAAGAGAACAGAGAGTGACTTTTGATCACTATATTTACTAATTTGGCATAGGAAAAATTAAACTCTATCAGTTCTCAATCTATAAAACACTTAAACGTAACTTTTATTATGTATAACACTTAACCTCTATACACACTATTTATAAACCTGATTTCTAACCTCTCAATTTATCTCTTTCTACTTCTGAAGGAATAACTCCTTTTCTATTATCAAGTCTGGTGGAACACCACCTATTAGCAGGGAAACCTCATATATACAGTGATTTACTAACTCCAGTAAGGGATACCAAGCATCCTACTTGGGCAGTCATCCCTAATCTAATGGACCTAAAACATATAAGGCTTCCTTGTGATACCCTCTGCAGCAGTTGACACAGTAGACAGAGCTGAGAAATCACAATTTAAAATGTCATGCCTGACCCCCCCTGATGAAGCCAGTTTAGCTGTTGAAACATGTTGGGGAGGTCAGGCATGACATTTTATGACATTTCATGAACAAACCTTATTCAAAATACTCATTTCTTCATGAAAATGTCAAGCACTGTCAATAGTTTTTGGGTCATGGTGCTGTGAAAAACAGCTATAATCCAGGTCCAGGAATAAAATAAAAATGGATCCAGCGGTACAGTGAAAAAAGTGCCATAGTTCATTCACTCCAACGTGCAGCAGGGTACAGGACAGACAGTAAAACCAACGCGTTTTGGGGCGTAACAGGCCGCCATTGCCCACGGTACACATATGCAAACAAATCTCATAATTAAATAGTAACAATTGGTGGGTCATAAGACGACACGTCACTTCCCCTGTGTTAAACATACATGTTAAAATACATACTTCTAACTAGCATCTGTAAACCTTTTTTCACTGTACCGCTGGATCCATTTTTATTTTATTCCTGGAGTATTACTCCAGGGCTTTGGCTGGAAGCCAGGATCTCGGGCGGAGGTGAGCTGTTCAGCTGGACAAGCAAGCATCGCATAATTGGAATTTATGGTGAGCTTTTACCTGCTACTATTTATCATTATAATACAGGTCCTTTGGTACAGAAATGTGGTTTCTAACTGGCCTTTCTTCGTCACAATTTTTAACAGTGGCTGAAAGGACTTTTTTCTAATTTTTTGGGTCATGGTGCTGTGAAAAACGGCTATAACCAAGGTTCTATTGTAAAAAAAATGTGGTTTGTAATAGACATTTGTTCTTCACAATTTGCAAAAGTGGTCGAAAGGTCACGTTTCAAATATTTGAGGTCATGGTGCTGTAATAAACCAGTTATAATCCAGGTCCTATTCCCAAAAATGTTTTTTAAAAAACTCTTTTATTCTGGCTAATATTATTGAGTATTGAAAAGGTAATTTTTGCTGGTTTTGGGGTCAAGCAGCTGTAAAATACCGCAATATTCAAGGTTCTATTGTTTCAAATACTCATTTCTTTCGTTGCTAATTTTACTCTCTGTATCCATAAGGGCATTTCTGCTGGTTTTGTGGTCAGGCTATTGTGAAAGGGGTGAAAATAGGGCAGTACTCCGGTCAGTGGCCCTCTGCCTTTGTCAACATACATGCGCATTTACAGGAAGGGCGACATTATGCACATTAAGGGTATGGGAACCATAGAAAAAGGCATGCCACCTAAATGCTATTATTCATGGCAATACTGCCAGGATCTACAATGTGAAACAGCATGCTATTGGTATAATTGTGAACAAGTAGATACATGGAACAACCCTTGTGGAAGAATCAATGTTTTTATGGCGTACATTCGCCACCCCAAGAACAGAGACAATTTCCTCCAGCATGTTGAGTAAAATGAGAAAAAGAAAGCCAAGAAAAATAGCACCTGGGTGGAACAGGAGCGTCAACCACCAGCGTTTCCAAGTGAAGCTCAATTGGTTCACACTCATACGGAGGGCTAAGCACTCTCGTAGAGGCAGAAATTTCTCAAGAGCTACCCAGGTTTTGACTGTATTCTGAGGAAGGATCGATGTCTTCGCTCACACATCCGCTTCCGCACTCTGCTTTGGCCCAACTGTTTTTGTTGCTGAGTCATCAGGGCATTTTTGCCGTGTTAATAGATGACTGACGCCAGTCCTGGCCCTCGCTGCACCCACTGTAAGTCCGGCCCTGCTACCTGAACCAGCGTGTTAATAGATGACGGACACTAGCCCGGACTCGCACTTCACCCACTGCCCTGCCAGCTGAACCTCCATGATCCATGTTCACAGCCTCGAACAGTAATTTCCTTCAACTCATTTGACAGTAGAATGCAGGATTTTCAGACAGTCATCGTTGACCTCCTGGGGACATCTGTTTCGTTTGCTTCACGTTCTAATGTCATGGTGGCACAACGTCACCAACGTGACAGCAGTAGAATGGCAAGTAGCTCTAGCAACAGCAGTATTGGAAAACTAGTTTTTTTAATATAGTTTATTTCTAGTGTTGAGCGATTGCGTTGGCTATCGAGATCGATCGATAGTCGATAGTCGGCCGCTATCGATAAGGTTTTTCGATAGTGACATCGATTATGCGCGATGACCATTAAAGTCTATGGGAGAGCAACAACACCTTCATTATTACACCCAAACAAGGCTGGAGAAGCTGAAAATTAACATCCACAAAGTCAAATGGATACATGCTACATCTTGGCAACACACTTAGGTATAAAAGTCACAGAAAAAAAGTCACAGACCATTTACTATCCCTGTCTTTGTACCACAGCCTGACCTTAAACCTGCATCACCCACAAATTAAAAAGTGCCAGAAGGCAGTATGATTTGAACCATCATGTTACTTGAACTGGACATTGAATATCCCTGTCCTGGAACACAGCATGAGCCCCAAACCTGCATGACCCCCACATTTAAAAAGTGCCGGAAAAAGGAGTCTTTCAACCACCTTTTTTAAATTTTTCCTGGACTTTAAAATTACCTGCCCGGGGCCCCACAGCAGAGCCCCCCAAAACCCCACTCCCAAGACCCCCTAATTTTAAAAAGGGGGCCGGGAAAAAAAAAGGAGTTTTCAACCCCCCTTTTATTTTCACGGAAACATTGACAAATTCATCCTTTTGGGGCCCCCAAATTTTGGCCCCCAGGGCCGGTTTCCCTGGTTTGGGGTGAAAACCCAGGCGGGGGTCCGTCTTTCAATTTAAACACGCGGGTTTAAAAAAATCCCCATGGACGAAAGAAACCCCGAAAACGGTGGGTGCTGAAGCAGAGTGCGGAAGGGGGGAAAGTGGGGTAAAACTCCAGCCTTCCTCTGTACCCCCATTTCAAAAACCTGGGTAGGGGCTTCCCCTCCGAAAATGATTGTGGCCAAATTAAAGCTTCATTTGGGGAAAAACTGGTGGTTTAACAACGCCCCCTTTTAACCCCAAAAATTTGCCCTTTTATCGGGGCTTTCTTTTTCTAAATTTACTCAACGTCTGGGGGGGAAAAGGTCCCCGTCTTTGTTGCCCTTAAAGCCCCTGCTCCATAATCCCATGTCCTCTGAATAACCAACACCCGGGTTTTAAATTTTTCCCTTTGAAACCTCCCTTGAACAATTCAGAGGAATTTTTTTAAAACAGCTATTTTTCCCTTTCCCAAGTTTTTTTAGTATTTTAAAATTTTCCGAAAACACTTTTTTAAAATGGGATGGAATCCCCCCCATGTCTTTGTTTCCCCTTTTTTTCATTGTAAAAATGGGAAATTCTTCCCAAATACAGGGATTGATAGCTTTTTAAAAATATTTGCAAAAAAAAGTAATTTTGAAAATATGTGCCCCTTTAAACAGTGCCCTTTTACCTATTCCTTTTTTGGACAGCACCATCCCCCCTTGGGAAACCCACCTTTGAAAAATTGTAAAAGAAAAAAATTGTCCTTTAAAAAAAATTTTTTTAGAATGGGGACCTTAGTAATAGTTTGCATGTCACAGAAAAAAATTGGCCCCCAAAAAATTTCCAAGACCCCCCTTGAGCCCCCTTTGGTCAATTGGGGGAAGAAAAAAAGCCCTGTTAGAAACAACTTTTTTTTTAAAATTTAGGCCCTGTATTTTATAGCTGAAAGGGCACAGAAAAAAGCCCCAAAAAAATTTCCAAAAGCATGCCCTTGACCCCAATTTTGGCCCAAAATTTTTGAAAAACCCAAAATGTTTTTAAAGAAACAACTTTTTTTTATAATAGGAATGTAGTATTCCCCGGCATTTCAAAGCAGAAGCCCCAAAAAAATTTTTAAAAAAGACTTCTCACCCAAAAGTTAAAAATTTGGTGAGGGAAAAATGCCACTTAAACCCAAAATTTCTTTTTACAAAGGACCAGGATTATTGCTGAAATCCAAGCGAAAATGCCCAAAAAAAATTTTTAAAATATAAACTTTCACCACTTTTAAAAAATTTTAAATTTGGGGGGAAAAAAAGCCACTTAGAAGCCAAAAAAATTTCGTTCCAAAGGACCATGATTATTCCCGTACCCTCCCCAGAAAACATGACCCAAAACCTTTGGGGAAAATTGGGGGAAAAACTTCTTAAGATAAAGTGGTAAAGGGAAATCCCGGTTTGTTGTAATGCCCCCTTTTCTGTCTTTTAAAAGTCTCCCTTCACACCCAAAACCCCCAGAAAATTTGAACTTTTTGGGAAAAGAGAAAAAAAAATTGCCAGTAAAGAAATGATCTTTTTAAAAAAAAAGTTTTAAAGAGGCCCAATTTTTCTTTTTGGGAAAAGGGAATGTAAAATTTTAAAACTGGAAAAACCTTTTTCGGTGACCCAGCAATTGGGGCCCCCAAAAGGAAAATCAAAAAAAAATCCCTTGGATTCATCTTGATAAAAAGTCAAACGCCAAAATTATCTGTGGAAAAGCCGGGAGGGTTTTTTTCTGTAAGGGACCCTCCACTTGCTGGGTCCGCTAAAGAAGACGCCGGCCCTGCTGGGAAAGGGAAAAACCCCCCCCTAGGGCCCCGTGAACGAGCCGGGCTCGGGCCATTGGGCCAAAAATTTTGGGGAAACCCAAGAGTCAATTGGGCCCCGGAAAAACCCCATGCAAAACACCCCGGTTTGAGACGCAGATAGTGTGCACCATGATCTTAAGTTTATACTGTGTGTTGGATGTTTTGCCCAAAGCATTCCCAATCCCTTTTTGGAAGGTTTTTAAACAAAGATTCCCCAAGAGGTCCCCCATTAGGCTTCCCCCACCTTGCCTGCTGCTCCCCCCGCTACCCAAAACTTTGGAAACCAAAATTGCCTGTCCCCGTCGCTGAATGTAGTTCCACCGTAAAACATTTGGGGGAAAAGGGTAAAAAGCAAAGTTTGAAAACAAAATTGCCCCCAAAGTTGATCAATAAAACCCCCAAGGTCCCCCCTTTTCCCCTTGCATTTTTCCCTCCCCTATTTGGGTGGGTGGAAGGAAAGTGTGGATTTTTGTTTTGAAACCGGGGGGAATCCAGGAGGGGGGGCCCCCCCACTCAGTCCCTGTTGTTCATTTTGTTTGGCCCTTAATCCCCCGGGGATAAAGTTGGAGGAAAATGGAGATCCAAGAAACTAAAAGTGAAAGTTTTGGGCCCCCTTTTTTTCCCCAAAAGGGCCTTTCGGGGCCGAGGGGCCCAAATTTAAGGCAAAAGATTTTCCCCCTCATTTTTCCCCTCCGCCAAAAATTTCCCCCCGCGCCAAAAATTCTTTCCCAACCCCAGGGATGCCCCCGGTAACCCGTTTGTCTGGGAAATTTTCCCTCCTCCTTTTCCCCTCCTCCCCCTTTTCCGCGGGCCCCTCCCACAACCCTTAAACCACAAGCCCTGATTTTCCCCTGAGTTGATTCACCCTAAAAGAGCTGTTTGGCCCCCTTTTGCCTAGTCGGGACCCCGAACCCTGCCAAATTGAAGCCCCATAAAAAATTGAAACCCTGGGGGGCCCTTTTTGGCCTTTGACGGAGAAAAAGGGCCCTCCCGTGTCCCCCAATCTTTTTCCCCCCTTTTTCCTCCCCCCGAGCGGGCCCCCCCGGGAAATTTTTGGGTTTCCCAAGGAGTGTCCCCCCCGATCGTTCCAAATAAGATCACCCCCAATGCTCATGCTGACAAGGGCATTGCCCCCGCACTGAACCTTTTTTGGTGCCCCCCTTTAAAAAACTGGCAACCGGTTTTTTTGAAAGACCCTTTTTTCACCCTGTTTTTCCACTTCCGTGGTTAAAACACCCCCCCGGGGTTTCCTAACCCCCCGCTTGTCGGGCCAAAAAAGTGCCCATTCGTCCCCTGCGTAATGGCATTCCCGCTCCCCTGCCAAAATCGCGGGAGCATGGGGAGGGGGGAAAATTCCAGCTTTTGTTGCCACTCAAAAAACTGGAAACGGTTAAACCGGGGGGCCCGGGCTAAACCGCTGCAACGCAGCCCAGGGCCGGGACGAAGCAGGGTGCAACGGGGGAAAGGGCCCCCCGAACTCGGGACCCCCAAAAGCCTTCCTTCAGCGGGCCCAGTCCAGCCCGGGGTAGTTTCTTTAGAAATTTCTGGCCCGCCCAAGGTTCATGCCCTTTTCCCAGGAAAGGGATTTTCTCCAGCCTAAAACCCCCTCAAAACCCCCGGCCGAAAATTTCGCCTTTTAATCGCAAACCCCTTGTGCACAAGGTTTTTGTCCAAACCCCACCCAAACCAAAAATCCCTTTGCTTTAGAGCCGTCCCCTCCCTTAACCTAAAAGGGGGTGGGACGGTCCCCCCAAAACCAAAATTAATTTAAAAACAGGGCCGGGTTGCCCCTACTGGGCCCGTGATGCCCCCAAAGGGGGCCCGGGGGGGGAAAGGCCCTGAACCCACCCCTCCCCGGTTTTTGGGAAAACCCCCCCGTGCGCCCCGACCCCCCAAGGAGCCACCGTCACCCCCCCAAGAAAACCACCCAGCTACCCAGTGAGCTGCCCAAAAGAGTTATGGGGCCTTTTCCCCCCGTGCTTACTAGCCCATGTGTTCGTGGTGGGAGTGGCCCTTTTCCCCGGAAAACAAAAGCAGAAAACGGCTTAAAATTTTGGGAATAACACTTTGGCCCCCCTGGCCCGGGGGGCCCCAAGGGGACGGTTTTTTTCGGGCCCAAAGAAAATGCCTCCCTCCGGCATCAAGTATTGGGTAAGGCGAAGTCCCCCCAAAGGGCCCCTTGGGGCCCGGAAACCCCAATTGTGCCCACCAGACAAAAAAGGCCCCAAAATTTCCCCAAGGGCCAAAAGCCCGGGCCAATCCCCAAACGTCGGGTTTTTGGCTTTGGGATGGTTTGGGTTAAAGGTTTCTTTTTCCCCCAAACCTGGAAGCCCCAAGAAGGCTCCCCCTGCAAGACTGGCCCCCCCTTTTTAAACCGGTGGGTCCCAGGTCGTAAAAATTCCGGAAGGAAAAGGAAAGTAGGATGGGTCTTTTGGTGGTTGCGGTTGGCCCCAACCCCGGGGGCCGACGGTGGGGGGTTGGAAACCCCCCCCCGGAGGGGATCCCTTGATCATGACTTTGGGGAAACCGGGGGGCAGTTTAAAAGGAACCCCTTGGGGTGGCGGGGGAGGAGGGGGGGGGAGAAAAGGGTGTGACAGTGGTTGGAGGTCGGCGTCGGTCGGGCCTTTTTTGGCCAAAAGTGTTCCCCCCCATTTAAAATTCATCCCATCGCTGAAAGTGCCCGGGAAATGTTGGTGGGGGGTTAACCACAAAAGGGTTTTCTTCCCCTCTACTTATGCGGTTTAAACGGAAAGGGGGCCCAATATGAAAAACCCGCTGGGTGAATCAAAAGGCTTCCCTCAAAGAAGGCCCAGGTTTTGGGGAGGTCCTGGACCATTTGAGGCGATAAGCGAGGAGCGGGGTTTTTGGCGCTGACGTGGCTGGGGGGAACCCATACAGCGGGACTTCTGCAAACCGCCCTTTTCCCTTTTTTTTGGGGGGCCCCCATTTTGAAAACAAACCCCATCGTCTTCCTCCTCGTTCCCCTAAATGAAGCCCTTAAACAAATTCTGGGGAAAAGCCCAAAGGATGGATCCGAAATTGTTCGTCATTTTATCTAAATAAACACAGGGGGATTTTGGTCCGTCCTGACTTTTTTGCATCCCAAAGCCTTGCGGGCTACAAGAAAGGGGCCCCTGCAAGGCGTTCCCCAAACCCGCCGGGATTTTTTCCCCGTTTGACCCGGTTTCCTTCACCCCCTCCCTTGGGGCCCTTCAAAAAAACTGGGCGTCAGACCCAAGATTTAAATCTTTCCCTCTTGATTTTTTTAACATCCCTTTTCTGACCCCAAAACCCGGGCATTTTTCTTCAAAAGGGTTCTTCAGACAAAGGGGATTACCCAAACCGTGGTGGGTACCACGAGTTGACTTTTTGGGCCCCGCTTCTTGTTGGACGGTTTCGATGATGCTGATAAACGACATTTGTGGCCGGGAACTCCCCGGGGCCCGAGGAGGTAACTGCAAGATGCGGGTTGGGCTTTTAAAAAAAACTGAAGGACAAAATTGGGCCCGGACGATTTTCCCGTTACTTGATTCGGGGGGGCCCGGGCCCCCAGCGATGACGGGCCCCTGACGGTCCTGCAACGGGAGATTCGTGGCCATCCCGTTTTTGCCCGCCACACCTGGAAGGAGAAAACCTTTCTAGTACCAATTACCCCCAAATGGCTACCCCCCTCTTTGCTCGTTACCCCCTGCTTTTCCCGCTCCAAGTTCAAAATATAAAAATTTGAGAAGGTATGGAAAATTTTTTTGGAAAGTTCTTTTTAAAAAAGACGGCAAATCACAAGTTTATTCTCAAATCCTCAAATTTCAAAAAAAATTTGCTGGGATTCAAATTTAAACCCCTGAAGGGTGTCTTTTAAAACCCAAAATTCCGGGGAATGGGCAAAAGCCCAAACAAAAAACGTTTTGGGAAATCTTTTGGAAATAATAAAGGGTTTTTTTTTTCACCTTTCAATTACCTGTGGTGAAAAAGGGAATTTGCTGTTTTTAAGTTTTAAACGTGGGTTTGGCCTGCGTCAATAAACCCAGTCCCTGGTGCGCAAAAAGTCAAAAAACACGAAACTGTTTTTTTTTGATATAAATAAACGGTTTTTTTTTTCACCTTTCCCAATTAAACCTGTGGTGAATTTTGGGAATTGCTGTTTTAAAAAATTTTACTTTAAAATTGCTGCGTCAATAAACAGTCCCTGAGTGCCCCAAAATTTCAAAAAAACATTAACTGTTTTTGTTTTGATTTTAATAAACGTATTTTTTGCCCCTTTTAAATTTTCCCCTGTGGTGAAAATAAAAAATTGCTGTTTTAAAAAATTTTTAAGAGAGGGCTCCCGTCAATGAAAAGTGCTGGGTGCGAAAAGTCAAAAAACACGAAAACGTTATGTTTTGATATAATAAATTTTTTTTTTTGCACCTTTCAATTCACCAGTGGTAAATTTTTAGAATTGCTGTTTTAAGATTTACTAGATGCTGCGTCAATGAACAGTGTTTATTGCGCAAAATTTAAAAAAAACACGTAACTGTTATGTTTTGATTTAAAAAAACGAAATTTTTTTGCCCCTTTAAAATTTCCCTGTGGTGAATAAAAAATTTGCTGTTTTAAGATTTACGTAGTTTCTGCGTCAAATGAACAGGGGCTGGGTGCGAAAAAGTAAAAAAAACACGTAACTGTTATGTTTTGTTATAATAAACAAATTTTTTGCCCCCTTTAAATTTCCCACCTGTGGGGGAAAAATAAAAATTGCGGGTTTTAAGATTTACGAGATGCTACCGCCCAATAAACCCTTTCTGAGTGCGCAAAAGTCAAAAAACACGTAACTTTTAAAGTTTTGAAAAAAAAACTGTTTTTTTACCCCTTTTTAAATTTCACCTGGGGTTAATAAAGAATGGCTTTTTAAAAAATTTTTACGTAGATGCGGGCTTCAATGAACAGTGCTGGGTGCGCAAAATTAAAAAAAAAACAAATTTTGGGGGTTTTGATTTTAATAAACGTATTTTTTGCACCTTTAAAAATTACCGTGGGAAAAAAAATTTTGCTGTTTTAAGATTTACTTTAGATGCTGCGCCCAATGAACAGTTCGAGTGCGCAAAAGTCAAAAAAACGTAACTGTTTTGTTTTGATATAATAAACGGTTTTTTTTGGGCCCCTTTTCAATTTCACCGGGTAAAATTTTAAAAATTGCTTTTTTTAAGATTTAGTAAAAGGCCGCTTTCAATGAAAAAACCCGGGGGTTGCGAAAAACCCAAAAAACACTAACTGTGATGTTTTTTGTTGATACACGGTTTTTTTTGGCAACAAAAAAACCCTTTTGCTGACTCCCAAATTGTTGGTTTTTTTAAATTTTAAAATGCAAGGTTTGGTTTTTAACAACAGTCACAGGTTAAAAGGGGAAAAAATTTAAAAACCTATCTGAAATGTATACTGATTTAAAAAAAGTGGAGTTTTTTCAGCTAAAAAAGAGACCTGCAGTTACTAGAAAAGATTTATCCCCAAAATAAGTTTTTGGCTGCCCAATATTTCCCGGAAATATTTTAATTTAAACAAACGTTAATAATAAAGGGTATTTCCAAATACAAAGTCAAAACTTTAAATCTTGGTGAACTTTAACCGTGTTCTTTTAAAAAATAGAAACTTGTCTGTGTTTCGGGGGCCCCCCGGGGCCCCCCCCCCGCTCCCAAAAACCTTTAATTTACAGTGGTAGAAAATTTTGCCTTTTTAAAAATTTTCTAAAAAACTACAATAAAAAGTTAAAACCCCCAATCCCAACCCCAAAATTTGGGAAGGGGTCAAGCTAATAGTTTTTGAGGTTTCTCCTGTGCAAAAAAGGGCAAAAATTTTGCTGACTTTTTTGGGGCCAAAAGGCCCGAACGAAGGGCCCCCATCCCTAAGAGACGCCTGAGGGCAATGAAAGGCCTTTAAACAGGAAAACGCGTTCCAAAAGTAAAACCCAAGGGGCCCGGGGATTTTTTCCAGCCCCCCCGCCAAAACCCTACAAATCCCAGTCATTTACTTCGCAAAACAAAATCTCACCCTGTCTATTCTGTAATCTGATTTGCTGGCCGCCAAAATTACAGGGAGCGCCGAAAAAGGCGCAATCTTAATAGATGATGCACAGATTTTAACCTTAATTATTGCATGATCTGGAAATTTCGATCACCATAAAAACCTTGCCGATTTCAACTTTGTCGATAAAAATCGCTCAACACTATTTATTTCTTATTGCAAATTTTTCTGCTGATACTCCATAAGGACATCTGTGTGGGTTTTTAGGTCATGCTGCAGTACAGGATATAGGTAGTCAATGTCCATTTCAGTAAAATACTACTTTTTTACGGCACTTTGTGATCTATGGGTCATGCAGGTTTTTGGATCATGCTGCGGTACAGGACATGGATAGTCAATGTCCATTTCACTAAAATACTGGTTCAAATACTTCCCTTTTACGGCACTTTGTGATCTATGGGTCATGCAGGTTTCCGGGTCATGCTGCTGTACAGGACATGGATAGTCAATGTCCAGTTCAAGGAAAATAGCGGTTCAAATAATACTTTCTTCCGGCACTTTTTGATCTGTGGGTCATGCAGGTTTTTGAGTCATGCTGCGGTATAGGACAGAGATAGTCAATGTCCAGTGCAACTAAAATGGTAGTTCAAAGACTACTTTCTTCGGGCACTTTTTAATCTGTGGGTCATGCGGGTTTGGGGGTCATGCTGCGGTCCAGGGCAGGTATAGTCCATGTCCAGTTCAACTAAAATGCTGGTTCAAAGACTACTTTCTTCCATCACTTTGTGATCTGTGGGTCATGCAGGTTTTTGGGTCATGCTGTGGTACAGGACAGGTATAGTCAATGTCCAGTTCAACTAAAAGAGTGGTTCAAAGACTTTTTTTTCTGGTACTTTTGGATCTGTGGGTCATGCAGGTTTTTGGGTCAAGCTGCGGTACAGGACAAGGATAGTCAATGTCCAGTTCAACTAAAATGGTGGTTAAAAGACTACTTTCTTCAGGCACTTTTAAATATGTGGGTGATACGGGTGCTAGGGTCATGCTGTGGTACAAGACAGGTTTAGTCAATGTCCAGTTCAACTAAAATAGTGGTTCCTATAATACTGCTTTCCGGAACTTGGTGATCTGTTGATCATGCAGGTTTTTGGGTCATGCTGCGGCACTGGACAGGTATAGTCTGTCCAGTTCAACTAAAATAGTGGTTAAAAGACTACTTTTTTCCGGCACTTTTTAATTTGTGAGTCATGCAGGTTTTTGAGTCATGCTGCGGTACAGGACAGAGATAGTCAATGTCCAGTTCAACTAAAATGGTGGTTCAAAGACTACTTTCTTTGGGCACTTTTTAATCTGTGGGTCATGCAGGTTTGGGGGTCATGTACGGTCCATGACAGGTATAGTCCATGTCCAGTCCAACTAAAATAGTGGTTCAAAGACAATTTTTTCTGGCACTTTTTAATTTGTAAGTCATGCAGGTTTTTGGGTCATGCTGGGGTACAGAACGAGGTTAGTCACTGATCTGTTGGTCATGCAGGTTTTTGGGTCATGCTGCGGCACTGGACAGGTATAGTCTGTCCAATTCAACTAAAATGGTGGTTCAAAGACTACTATTTTTATGGCACTTTTTAATTTGTGAGTCATGCAGGTTTTTGGGTCATGCTGCGGGACAGGACTAGGTTAGTCAATGTCCATTTTAAATAAAATGGTGGTTCAAAGACTACTTTCTTCGTCACTTTTTAATCTGTGGGTCATGCGGGTTTGGGGGTCATGCTGTGGTACAGGACAAGTATAGTCAATGTCAGTTCAACAAAATAGTGGTTCAAATAATACTGCCTCCGGCACTTGGTAATCTGTAGGTCATACAGGTTTTTGGGTCATGGTGCGGTACTGGACAGGTATAGTCAATCTCCAGTTCAACTAAAGTGGTGGTTCAAAGACTAATTTCTTCAGGGACTTTTTAATCTGTGGGTCATGCGGGTTTGGGGGTCATGCTGTGGTACAGGACAGATATAGTCAATTTCCAGTTTAACAAAATAGTGGTTCAAAGACTAGTTTCTTCGGGCACTTTGTTATTTGTGTGTCATGCAGGTTTTTGGTTCATGCTGCGGTACAGGACATGTATAGTCAATGTATAGTTCAACTAAAATGCTGGTTCAAAGAGTACTTTCTTCCAGCACTTTTTAATTTGTGGGTAATGCAGGTTTTTGAGTCATGCTGCTGTAAAGGACAGTTATAGTCAATGTCCAGTTCAACTAAAATAGTGGTTGAAAGACTACTTTCTTACAGCACTTTTTAATCTGTGGGTCATGCAGGTTTTGGGGTCATGCTGCAGTACAGGACAGGGATACTCAATGTCCAGTTCACTAAAATTCTGGTTCAAATACTACTTTCTTCTTGCACTTTGTGATCTGTGGGTCATGCAGGTTTTCGTGTCATGCTGCGGTACAGGACAGGGATAGTCAATGTCAAGTTCAAATAAAATAGTGGTTTCAAATACTACTTTCTTCCAGCACTTTTTATTTGAGGTTCCATCAAGGGCATCTTTGCTGGTTTTGGGTCATGCCGTTGTAAAAATAAACCAATTAAAAGGTCTTGTTGAAAAAAAAGCTTATTTCCCGTCCCTTCAAGGTCCATCAAAATGAACACGTTACTCGGTGTCCACCCTCATTATCCACATTCAAATCAAAAAGTCAGCCAATATCCTTCAACACCCCCTTCATTTGACATAGAATGCAGGAATTTGAAGACAGGCCTCGTTGAGACATTCCGTTGTGTCTTCCTTCACCATTCTAATGATCACACATTGGAACAACGTCAGAAATGTGCCAGCAGTAGAATGGCAAGTAGCCATAGCAGCAGCTGCAGCAGCAGAAATGGAAATTGGCTTTTTTTTTTTTTTTTTTTTTTTAAATAGTCAATTTCTTTTGGTGCATTTTTTGGTGGTTTTGGGGTCAGGCTACCTTAAAATGGATGCCAGGGATCCAAAGGGCAGTATTCCTGCAGGGGCCAGAATCAAAAAGTGCCCTGTGATATGTTCAAAATAGGAGTTAGAAGGGTTGGGCACCCCATTTGATTTAGCTGCATGTGGACATGACACGGTTAATAGATGACTGACGGCAGCCCTGGCTCTCGCCGCACCTACTGTAACTAAGGCCCTTTCAATAAACAGGTTCTGGCACTTTTCTATTAGAATATATTTCAAATCACAACACCGAACAGTTTCCCTCTGCTCAATAACTTGCATGCATTATGTAATGGTGTTGTCATATATCAAATGCAATCAGACTTATCGTGTTTCATTTGCTTTATATAAAAGAATATTTATCTTCACATCATCTCGACGCCATTAAACATGTGGCTTTGATGCAAACCTTCCATGATGAGTATACACTTTGATTTTATTTTCGTTACTGTGATGGCATCCCTATAGCAAGCATTTTTTATGCCAACCATATTTTCAAGTCAGTGAGAATGTCATAGTTAGCGATGGGCGAATTCCCCGAAAATCCGATTTTCGTTCACTTACGCCGAATTCTCGGCAAAAAATAACTCGTTTCCGAATGTACATCGGCACGAATCAGGTTAAAAAACAGCTATTTCCAGGCTGCACAGAGCCTGCAGGGTGCTGTAGAATGGTTGTGCCATGCTTAAATATGCAGAGGGAGCTTGGTTAGGTCCTTCATACAATGGTTGTGGTTTTAGATGAGCCCGCACGATGACTGCCGCCAGCTCCTTAGAATCGCTTCACTATAAAATTCCCTGCACTTAAGGGGCATAAACTGACCAAAAAAACTGAAGGAGGAATGTAGCCTGATAAAGTCATGCGAGCGACAGCTGAAAAAAACTAGCTGAGGGCTCAGGTGCAACATCCAGTGACAGAGTGTGAGTGTGACGGCGGCAGCCACAGCAGCATGAGGTCCAGAGAGTGGCAGAATGACATTCTGGAGGATGGCCAATACCAGAATAGCTACAGAGTGCACAATGACTCAGTGTGTAGTCACGGCAGCATCCCACAGTACAGCATGAGGGTCAGACAGTGGCAGCAATGAACACAGTGTGTAGGTCACAGCAGCAAGCCACAAAACAGCAGCCTGAGGTCAGACAGTGCACAATGACAGTTGTGAAGTCACGGCAGCAGTCCACAGCAGCAGCATGAGGTCAGACAGTGCACACATGACAGAGTGTGTAGGACCGGCAGCAGCACAGCAAGCAGCATGAGGTCTGACAGTTGCACAATGACATTCTGGAGGGGGCAAAAACAGGAATAGCCACAAGAGGCACAATGACAGAGAGTGGAGGAGAACTGGCGGCTAGGAGCAACAGCATGAGGTCAGAGAGTTGCACAATGACCAACCCAGTATTTTGTGTAGTCACGGCAGCAGCCATAGCAGCAGCATGAAGGTCAGACAGAGGCACAAATGCATTCTGGAGGTGCAAAAACAGGATAGGCACAGAGTGGGACAATCACACAGTGTGTAGGTCACCGAAGCATCCACAGC
The DNA here is from genome assembly GCA_025379985.1 of Phyllomedusa bahiana. Classification (NCBI taxonomy): domain Eukaryota; kingdom Metazoa; phylum Chordata; class Amphibia; order Anura; family Hylidae; genus Phyllomedusa; species Phyllomedusa bahiana. Next base: position 4,102 of record JAODAL010030225.1, on the reverse strand, counting down.
AGCAGATGAGCAGACAGTGGCACAATGACACAGTGTGTAGGTCACGGCAGCAGCGGCAGCAGCAGCATGAGGTCAGACAGTGGCACAATGACCCAGTGGTATAGTCAACCGGCAGCAGCCACAGCAGCAGCATGAGGTCAGACAGTGGCACAAAGACATTCAGGAGTGGCAAAAACAGGAATAGCCACAGAGTTGGGACAATGACACATGGTTGGAGTCACGCAAATCAGCCACAGCAGCAGCAGTGAGGTCAGACAGTGGCACAATGACACAGTGTGTAGGTCCACGGCAAGCAGCCACAACAGCAGCATGAGGTCAGACTGTGCAAAAAAAAAAAAAAAACAATGACAGTGTGTAAGGTCACAGGCAGCAGCCACGCAGCAGCATGATGTCAACAGTGGCACAATGACAGATGTGTAGGTCACTGCAGCAGCCAAAGCAAGCAGCATGAGGTCAGACAGTGGCAAAAAGAATTATATTCTGGAGGTGGCAAAAACAGAAAGGCCCACAGATGGCACAATGACCAGAGAGTGAGGTGACGGGCGGCCTGAAGCAACAGCAAGAGGTCCCGAGAGTGGCACAATACACAGTGTGAGGACGGCAGCAGCACAGCAGCAGCACTGAGGTCAGACAGTGGACAATGACAGGAGTAGCGTGGAAGTGGTGCAATACCCGTCCCTGGTAAAGATTGGTTTTTGGCAGATGGAGAAACTGTCAGCATATGTTGTGGCAATCAGGCGGGTGGCGGCATCAGATATGGCTGAGGCAGTATTTGAACCCAGGACTCATTTCTCACAGTTTATGGGTGAGGCTCCCATGCTGATGTAGTCCTGACGCTAAAGGCATTGGTGTGTGAAATCGCTCGCCGATTCCACGCCTGATTCATCTTGACAAAGGTCAGGTCGTTCCACATTTCCCGTGGACAAGCGGGTTCTCCTTGGGGTAACGATGGCCCCCCGCCGCACGAACACCCGCTTCTGATGCCACACTACTGGCCGGGGCCAGGACGCTACTCCACTGCAAACACGGCAAGTTTGGCGGCACACATCCAGTTTTGGCTGCCCAGTAGTCCAGCGGATCTCTAACTTGGGGTGGCAGAGTGCTTTCCAAGTAGGGCCACCACCATTTGGTTCAGGGTCTGCTCCAGGTCCTGCTGCTGGCTGGCGACTGCCCCCCTCACTAGGCGGGTGAAGGACTGCTGCCTCATCAGTGACCACAGACTTAGGATTGCTGCGGATGGAGCTGGTACTGCTCCGGGCCCCCCCCACCTTCCTCCGGCACCGGGGCAGATAGTACGTGAGTCTGAAGAACCCCCGGTCAGACCGTCAAGTAGGGACGATGACGCACATGGGGCATCGGTCCAACTGACTCGGAGGATTCCCGAATAGATTTGAGTTTGTCCTCCCTCTCAATAGCTGGGAAAAAGGCTCCATATTTGGACCGGTAGCGAGGGTCCAATAGGGTTATGGGGGGGGTGGGGTGGGGGGGGGGGAGAGCCAGAAGTCATCCTCTGCCGGATGCTGACTATACGGGCTGTCACTAGCCAGGTAATCAGCATGCTGCGGGCCATCTGCTCAAGTGACTCCGAGGGGCTCCCTGCCTCCATCATCCACTGAATCTGCCACGGTGCTTGCGGGTCACTGCCTCGTCTTCCCTTCATCCCATCTAGCTCCTCCAGCTCTTCCTGCTCCTCCCTCTCTTGTCACCTGGTAGAAAATCCACTCATTTCACCAGACAATGCTTCTGCTACCAATGTCCTCCTCCTCCTCCTCATTTCAGACCCCACCGGAATCATGTGGCCGCGAAGATGTATCACCAACCCGGTGCGACCTAACGTCTCCAGTCCCCTGCCCAGACAGATTTCAGCATCTGTTTCCAGGACAGAAGCAGTAGAATATACGTATTCATCCCGTAGTATCCCTGGCGACTGACAATAACGTCGCCTCCCTCCGTCGAATGGGCCTCATCAAACGGCAGGTGTCACGCCAATGGAGCTGCCACGGCTGACATCAAAGTTTACACGTGAGTAACTTCTCTGTCTCCTGGATCATCAAAAAATCGTTAATGGGCCCTTTCTTTCTCATACAGTGGTCCCAACAAGTTTCAAGGCTGGAATCCAACGTGTGGAAACATCCGCATACAAGTGTGTTTGGGAGAGGAGGCCCCGTTTCTGCCGAGCAACTCGAGGAGGGTTGTTCTGGTTTGTACGATGGACAAAGTGCATGCAACAGTTTCCTGCCATTTTTAGAATGTTCTGAGAAGAACGAGTGGAAACTTCAGGAACTGTTTCCACAACCAATTGAACACATGCGCCATGCAGGGCGCAGGACCCTGCCCTCCTCGGTGCAGCGCAGACACCATTTTCCTCATAATGTCCGTCACCATGGTTCCGATTTTGCAGTGGCGCGGAGAAACCGCACATCGATTCTACAGCATGACGCGGAGCAGTTCCCTCCCCTGTGTGACTTCGTTCGCCGAGGCAAGCCAGGTGTAGAACTAGCGAGACATCGCTGTGCCCTACACATGTGGATATGATGGAGCATACTTGTAGAGGCGATATGGTGGTGGAGGAGGAGGAGGCGGACTATTGCACCGGAGCCGCAGTTTGACAACGGAGGAGAAAGCGGCGTCTCCTTCCAAGTTGTGGTGTGCCTGGGCCGGAAAGCACATACACCCAGTGGGCCGTAACGGACAAGTACTGGCCAGACGTATTTACAGCTCCAGACGTCCCGCGCTGCCGAGCAACCCTAGGAACAAACCGATAAGCTCAGGACAGGCCCACCTTCTGTTTCTACATATTTAATGAAGGTGCTGATACTGCTATTTGGAAAAGAAATTACGGCTTGGAACACTCCATCTCACGGCTCAGCAAAGCCATTAGTTTCTCTGAATCGTGCAGATTCCACCATTTGGAAGGGAGGACTTCAGTACCAACAACTGGACAGGAGCACGGTACAGAGCTGCTGCACCTTCAGGATGTGGAACGCATACTGTTGTCTCTTCTTTCAATCGCCCGCTGAATGACTGCAGCGCCATGAGTAGCGAGGAGCAGGATCATCCTGGACCGGAGATGATGTCAAAAGAACAGCTTCCTTCGCAGAGGTGGGTGGAGCCTTGACTCTAGGCTGCAATGGCATGCGTGCCACTGGGCGCTGCTGCTGTGGCGGCACGATGGACCACCACTAGAGATGGGCGAATTTCCCGAAATTCGGTTCGTTCACTTCGCCGGATTTCTCGGCAAAAAATAACTTCGTTCCGAATTACTTTGGGACGAATCGCGTTAAAAAACAGCTATTTCCAGGCTACACAGAGCCTGCAGGGTGGGTGTAGAAAAATTTTGCCATGCTTAAATATGCAGAGGGAGCTTGGTTTGGTCCCTTTAACAAAGTTGTGTTTTAGTATGACACGCACATGGACTGCCGCCGCTCTTAGAATCGTTCACTATAAAATTCCCTGGACACTTAAGAGGGCAAAAAATGACCAAAAAACTGAAACGGAATGTTGCCCGATAAAGTCATGCCCGAGAAAGCTGGTTAAAAAACAAGCTGAGAGCTCAGGTGGCAACATTAGTGACAGAGCGTGGAGGTGACGGCGGCATCCACAGCAGATGAGGTCAGACAGTGGCACAATGACATTCGGAGGGGGCAAAAAACAGGAATAGGCCACAGAGTGGCACAAAGACACAGTGTGGAGGTCACGGCAGCAGCCACAGCAGCAGCATGAAAGGGCAGACCAGTGGTACAATGACACAGTGTGTAGGTCACGGCAGCAGCCACAGCAGCATCATGAGGTCAGACAGTGGGACAATGACAGAGTGTGTAGGTCACGGCATCAGCCACAGCAGCAGCATGAGGTCAGACAGATGCACAATGACAGAGTGTGTAGATCACAGCAGCAGCCACAGCAGCAGCATGAGGTCAGACAGTGGCACAATGACACAGTGTGTCGGTCACGGCCAAACAGCCACAGCAGCAGCATGAAGTCAGACAGTGGCACAATGACATTCTGGAGGTGGCAAAAACAGGAGTAGGCCACAGAGTGGGACAATGACACAGTGTGGAGGTCACGGGAGCAGCCACAGCAGCAGATGAGGTCCAGGGGA
>JAODAL010030224.1:0-50296 GCA_025379985.1 Phyllomedusa bahiana | reverse complement strand
GAAAGAAAACAAAAAATAATTAAAAAGGTAAACCCCCCTTCAAAAACAAAACAAGACAACCACAGAACAGTGGTACCCTATATGCAGTTATGTATAAGAGACCCCTTTTTTTTTTTTTTAAAATCACATACCCTTTGTAATCAGAGTAAGGTTGAGAAATAAAAGGTGAATACAAGAGTTCGTCACACGGCCCTCGTCCCACAACACCCGTGGAAGTGAAAATAGTAGAGGACAAATGCACCCCAACTATGGACGCACAGTTTCAAGGGAGTAACCTGGGCTCGTGTAGGATATGGCTGAGGTATAGCTCCATGTTTTGGGATTCGGACATCCAAAGCGCCGATAGTCGAGAGGAGATGATACAGGAGGTGTAAAACAAACAGGCCTGCATGATTCTCTGGGGGGTTGTAAAAGTTATATGAAACTCATGCCATTTGTTGAAAATTTAGAACATTGGGTTTCCTTAGTCCTGGATGATGTCAAATTCTGTCCATTTCGGATGATGTGTACTGGCTCATTCTGAGAATGTAGGACGGTTGGTTCCACCATTTGGCCAGGAGGCTTCTTTTTTGCCGTAAATAAAAATATATGAGAAGTGTGGTGGTTCTAAAATGTTGTGGTAAATTATGGAACAGGAGCTGTGTTGGCTCTAAAGTTAAATGACACCGAAACTTAAATTTCAGAGTTTGGATGGACTGTCTCCCAGAACTTTCGTGGTTTCCACACAGTCCATTATGTTACGGGAGTCCCTGAGACCCTCGCTGTCGGGTCGCAGGCAACCCGCAACGCCGCAGCCAACCTCTTGATGCGGGCGGTGCCGAAGCCCGAACGCTGGGGCGCAGGACACCCCGGCACGTCTGGTGACGAACTTTACCGTCCACGCTTCTGGTCCCGTATGGCGCGCGCTCCTGCTAGACGGCCGGGTGCACGCGCGCCTTCTAGTGCTGCGTGCGCGCGGCACTGCCGGGAGATTTAAAGGGACAGTGCGCGGTGTTTGTCTCACGGGCACGAACCCTATTTAAGCCTGCCTCTTCCACCGCACCTTTGCCGAATCGATGTGCACTGTGCAAAAATAAGTGTCTTGTTCCGTTTACTGTGTACTGTACCTTCTGCCTCCGTCCCTTGGCCACGAACCATTGCCGCTAAAAACTAAGTGAAACATCAAGGTATATAGGAATATTGGAAATGCATTACTGCTAAGGAAAATAGGAAAAACCTGGGACGCTATTGGGAGGTGAGCTTAATACAATCTTTTGAGCTAAAACTGGTTAAACTAAGAGTCCCAGGTTTTTCATATTTTCCTAGCAGTAATGCATATTCAATATTCTATATCCTTGATGTTTCACTTAGTTTTTAGTGTGCATGATTTTGTATTAGAGATGTCTGCTATTGCCTTTTCAGTGTGCACCTATTGCTTACGTTTTTCAAATTATATTTTAGTTGTAGATCAGCCTAATTAACTTTTGTTAGTCTATTTGAGAAATGGCATTCTCATTGGCTTGCTGCACTCTGAGCCTCTTTTAAACCCTGTGCAGGATAGTTCAATTGCAAGTTCCGTCAACTCCCTTGTGATGTAGTAGTCTGAACGGGATCCTAGTGTGGTAACATGTTGAGTGGTTAGGGAATCACCTGTTCTGGGATCCCCTTGACGCTTTGGGAGGTGAGCTTAATACAATCTTTGATCAAAAACTGTAAACATAAGAGTCCCAGGTTTTCTTATTTTCCTTAGCAGTAGTAATGCATTTCCAAATATTACTATATACCTGATGTTTCACTTAGTTTTTAGTGTGCCACTGATTTTTGTATTAGATTGTGAACTATTAAGCGATCCATCTCTACGGACTGAACCAGTGGTCTTCAAATAGGAGCCTCTGCACAGGAAGGTCAGTTCCTTCGTGTACCCCGTCATCCTCGGCTGTTCTACTGGGGCTTCCTTGGCTACAGCTCACGCCACTAGCCCTATGCTGGATTGGATAAAGGACGGCGTGAAGTTTTGCGTGGGGCCCGGACTACAGTCTCGTTATGTCTTTCTGGCACCCCGCGGGTGCGCCCAGTTTCTCCACAGTCTCTCCCCAAGCCGCTACCTGGTTTACCGCAACTTATCAGGACTTCCAAGACGTTTTTTCCCAGAAGCGAGTGAGACACTTCCTCCTCTTCGCCCTATGATTGCCCCATAGACCTGTACCAGGACTAGTCCTCCGGGTAGGGTCTACCCACTATCAGTTACCCGAAACTCGGGCGATGTCGTCCTACTAGAAGAAAATCTACAAAAGGGTTTCATCCGCAAATCAACTTTTCGGCGGGGTGCCGGATTTTCTTTGTGGAGAAGAAAGAGGATCCCTGAGGGACCGTGATTGACTACACGTGGTTAAATTAAGTCACCTATCAAGAACCGGGACCTTGCCCTTTATCACGGAACTCTTTGACCGTCTCGGGGGGCAGGTCTTTTCCAATTGGACTCTTGCGGGGGGCATATTATCTCATCGGATCCGGGAAGGCGACGAGTGGATACGGGCTTCAATACTCGTGATGGCGGCAGTGCACTTTGAGTGTCTGGAATGCCCTTCGGCTATGCATACGCTCGGCGTCTTCCAGGTATTTGTCAATGACATTTTCAGAGCCTCTATATGTCTGTGTAGTGGTCTACTTGGATGAATCCTGGTATTCTCACCCGATCTGGATCCCACCAGTCACAGGTGCGCCAGGTCTCTGAAAAGCCGCCTGCGCGGAGAACATCTATACGCTTAAACTGGAAAAAGTGTCTATTTCACAAGAAGCCTTCCGTTCCTTGAGATACATAATCTCTGATACGGGTATGCGGATGGACCCCACCAAACTCTCTGCCGTCCTTTACAGTGCCCCGACCTGTTGGCCTGCGGGCTATACAATTTCCTGGGTTCGCAAATTACTACGGCAATGTTTCCCGCACTTTTCACGTGGTAGCACCAATTTGTGGCCCATACTAAAAAACATGCCAACCCGAAACTGTGGCCTCGGCCGTCCGAAGACGCCTTTTCCAAGTTAAAGTGCAGCATTCGCCTCCGCATCGGTTGTGTTATCCCGGCCAGATACCGAGTAAACCCTTCTTTTTCTGGAAGTGGACGCCTCTTCCATAGGGGCTGGAGCGCTGCTACCAAACGGGGCTCCAAGGGCCAAGACTCGTACCTGCGGGTTCTTTTCCAGGACCTTATCACAGCCAGAGATGAAATATCCATCGGGGGATCGGGAACTTTTAGCCATTAAACTTGCCCTAGAACGAATGGCGCCACCTCCTGGAGGGTGCTTGTTCCCCGTGAATATCTTCACTGACACAAAAATCTCCTCTATCTCATGCAGCAAACGATGCTCTTTCCGTGCCTCCGATGTTAGTGGGGAGGAAGAGGATGGCCCACAAAACATATTGTAACCCCTGGAACGTCTGATGTCTTTTGTGGCTCCACTAACCTCACCAAGGGGTGCCCCCAGGGGAAGACGTATGTGCAGCCTGGCGCTCGGTTGAGGACCTGAAATGGGGTCAACTGTTCCCGCATAGCCGGACACCTGGGGGTTTGAAGTCTTGTTCGTGATTTCCCGTTCTTAACTTGGTTGGCCTGTCTTCGTTAACGATGTTTGTAAAAGGAGTTTGTGGGGTGACTCTGCACCACCTGTGCCGCAATAAGTCACGCGCAAAGACCTGCGGGGGACTACTCCAACTATGCCTGTGCTAGATGTCCTTGGAGCCATATTGCCTTGGATTCATAAATGATCTTATCGCCTCTGAATGTAATACGGTATTCGGGGGGTCACTGACCGTTTTTCCAAAATGGCTCTTTTTGTTCCTTGCGGGCCTTCACCTTCTTGCGCCTTGGCTCGCACATTTTTTTTTAAATACACATTCATCCGTCCGCATGGACTCCCACTTACAATATAGTCTCGGACCCCCAGGGAGTCCGTTCGTTCGAGATTTTGGCGAAGGCCTTGCTCGCGTCTGCAAGTGAACTGGACTTCTCCTCTGTGTACCACAAAATCCAATGGGCAAGTGGAGAGAGAGATATCTAGTCTAGGTACTATCTCCGGCCACTTCACTTCTGCCAAGCAAGATGACTGGTTCCACGTCTATACCTTGGGCGGAATTTTCATATAATTCCCTGGGACTCTGATTCCGCTGGGGGAATCCCCCTTCTCAATTGTCTTTGGTCAGGCACATCCTCACCCACCCCTTCACTGCCTCTCCCTCTCGAATGTCCTGCTGTGGACAGTCTGGTCAGTGACCTATCCGCGTATGGAGGGAGATGCGCCAGTCCCTGCTTCAGGCCGCGGCCAGTGATGAAGACCCAAGCGGACAATAAAAAGAAGACCCCCTCCTTCCTTTGTCCGGGGGATAGGTATGGCTGTCTTGCCAAATATATCCGTTTTAAAAATCCAGCTACAAGCTGGGTCAAGTTTTTTAGGTCCCTTTGATGTCCTGAGGCGGCATTATTTCCTGTGGCCTAAAGCTCCGGCTCCCTCCGACCATGCGTATCCCAAACTACTTCAATGTATCACTACTGAAGCCGGTTCACCCATAACCGCTTTCTCTCGGGTCCGCCATGGTCCTCTGTCTTCCTGTAGCTGATTCACCATTGTTTTTTGCCGTCCAAAGAGATTTTGGGCCCACTATGACGGTTCGGGGGAGATTAATTTTTTTGGGGGACTGGAAGGGGTTTGGGACAGTGGAATGGTCGTGGGAGCCGGAGGAAAAACATCTGGATAGGGGTCTCTAGTCTAAGTTTATGAGGGCCAGAAAGAGGGGGAGGCCTAAGGGGGGGGGTACTGTTACGGGTGTCCTGGACCTCGTTGTCAGGTCGCAGGCACACCCGCAACGCCGCAGCACCTCATTGACTGCGGCGGTGCCGCAGCCGGAAACTCGGGCAGTGGACACCACCGGCACTGTATCTGGGACGCACTTACCCGTCCACGACTCTGGTCCCGTCCTGCGCGCGCTCCTGCTGCCGAGGCCGGTGAACGAACGCGCTCTAGTGCACGCCGCGCGGGAACTGCCGGGGAGATTTAATGGGACAGTGGCCAGTGATTGTGGTCTCACGGGGCACGGACCCTATTTAATCCCTGCTCTTCCCCAGCACCTTTGCCGAATCGATTATATGCCCTGTGCCTGGAGAGAAGCGTTCCAAAAGTGTCTTGTTCAGTTTACTGTGTACCGTACCTCTGCCTACGTCACCTTGACAAGATACCATTGACGCCTGTCCTGACCTCTGCCTGTCCCCAAACTATGAGCCTGCTTCACGATTTTGTATTCCGCCGCACACCTACGGTGCCCACGCATGCAAGTCACGGTCAGGAGTAGTAGCGACCTGGTGTAATCCGCCGCAGCAAGTCCGTCACGCTTTGCGGGCGGGCTCTGGTGATAAACGGACTACTTAGATTCCGCTCCCTGGCGTGGCTTACATCATCGCTTGTGGTGGTCCAGAGGATCCACTACCACATCCGTAACACATATACTATGGACAAACTACGTGCGGAGGGTGCCACACTTGGGGCAGGACGTCAAACGGCTTGACAAGTGGCATGGGGGGGATATTTAAAACGTTAATTTGCGGAATGGCCCAAGTTAAGAACGTGTACATCCACTTCTCATTTAACATATATATTTATGTAATCTTCAGGCCATTCCCTGGAGAATTGTAGTAGGAGTCTCCTGGTTAGGGGTTAGACTTCTCCATTAGCATAAATCCTGCAAGGCCTCTGAAAACCCCTACGATAGACCAGCAGATAGCGTGAGTAGAGAGTGGTCCTGTTGAAGAAGTAGGGCGGATAACATTATCAAAAGGGGGCTTTCAATTGAAAATGAGACGGCCTCATGTCATGACTTCTATAAAAACTCACTATTTGGGTGGAAGCCAAAAAATGCGGATGGTGGCAAGGTATATTTTTGAGGATAATTTGAGAGAGAGTAAATCGTTGGTGGGGAAGGGTTAGAATAAGTGGGAAATAGTTAATATCACCCGTACTCCTCCAGGATTTAAATTGGGGGTATCTGGCCAGGTTTGATTCTGGGTGTCTCCAGAGTTTAGGAAGGTATTCTTCTGGTCTGGTAGGGCCAGAGCGAAAACAGGGTTCTACAGGGCTTCCAGCGCTCCATCGTGTCCCTCACAATGAGGCTATGTTATTGCACCTTAGGAGTGCTGAATATTTGGTATGGAGAAGGCCTGAAAATGGTCAATGGGTGAACCAGTGCCGCTCAGTAGAAGAGATTGGAATATCTGGAAGACAGTTTCACCCTATCGATCTGTGACGGCAGGAGGGGCTTAGATTATACAACCTCAGATCGGCAAAATTCAGCCCCCCCCTATCCCTTGGGAGGATCAGTTAAGCAAGGGCTATCGGGGGCGGTTTTTTATTCCCATAGGAAAGAAGTGAAAGCGGTATAAAGTTGGTGAACATCTTTATGTTAAGCAATAAGGGGATTGTTTGTAACAATTATAGTATTTTTGGGGAACGTCATCATTCTTGAGAAGATGAGCCGTAGCGAGTAAGGGGAGCGCGGAAGATGCATCCATGTTCTAGTGCCTTACCAAATTTTGAGATGAGAGGGGGGTAATTGTGGTGAGAAATGGACTCAGGGGACTTACTGTTATTTATCCCAGATATTTGATGGTGGCTCCCGCCAGGGAATAGGTAAGTAAAATTGCGAAGTCGATGTGAAGAAGGTGAATGAGATCCAACATTCTGACTTAGAAATTAAACTGAAGCACGAGAAAAGGCCAAACTATGTAACAGATTTAGAGCTATCGGACCTCCACCAGTGGGTCAGATTGTTAAATCAGAAAGAACACAGCAAATAAGGAGACCTAATTTTGGGATGAACCAATATTATGCCCAGGTGATCTGGATTATTAGAGGCTAGGGCTTTCTGGGAGAGCGGTCTATGGCAAATTAAACAGTAGTGGGGATAATGGGCATCCTGGCGAGTGCCTCTCCGCAAATTAATGGCCCTAGAAAGAATACTCGGGGTGGTATAGTCTGGGCGCGGGGATTGGTTTATAATGAAGAGATATAAGAACATAAGGCTCCTGGGAATCGAATCCGTCCATCATGCCTCCAGCCATCTCAGCTGACCCGGTTGAACGCTTTTTCTGCATCAATGGACAGGACAACTGGAGAGGGAATGAAGCCACTGGATTACATTGATCTAATCCAGAACAGTTAATGACTTTACGAATAATTAGAGACGGCTGTCTGCCCTTAACGAAATCCCGTTGTTGAGGGCTAATGTGAAAGGGAAGAAAGAAGTGGCCAGCCTGTCGCCCACCACTTTAGAAATGATTTTGATGTCAAACATTTATAATGAAATTGGGCGGTACGAGGAGGGGGGGACACGTCCTCTCATGGCTTCGGTAAACTTTTATAAACGCGTGTTCATATGTTGTGGGTTGGGGAGTGGTTTGTCATGGAATATAGATTTGAGAGGGGGTTCTGGAAGGGTGTGACTTCTGGATTAAGAATTCTTGTTTTACAATTTCTGAGAAGCACATCGGGGCTGGGCTTTATATTACCAAGTTCTTAATAACCCTAGAGAATTTCTTCAATTTGGATGGGTTGTAAGGTAGTCCCTATCTGCACAGAAGGGAAGGGGAGTAGGGAGCAGACGGCCAAGCAGTCTGAGGGGTCCCTGTCCTCGGAGGTTTCTGGTGAATTATATGGTCATAGAAACTCGCGTAGGACTTATTAATAGCAGTGAGCAGAATATTGCATTTTCCGCATGAGTAATTCATTGCATAGATATTGGACCCAGAGTTAATCCCTTAGTAAAATTGGCCAAAAGGCCCGCTTTGTTCCCAAACCTGAATAATTTAGCTGACATTCCAGGTTCGCGGGTCACTCTTCTGTAATCCAGCAGCGCTCATACTTCTTTTTTAGAGTTAGACCATTTGGAGTTTGGCTGCAGAGTTGGGTTGGAGAGAAAAATAGTGTAGATTGCCGAAAGCTTCTCACTCAACAATCAATTTGATCCGCAACTCTTAAGACGGGTGTTCGTTGTAGGCAATCATGTGTCACTCTAATGACGTTTTAGCTGTCTCCCAAAGTAAGCTGGCTCCGTCTATTTCCTTGGGTTGTCTTGTAAAATTGAGCCACCACCCTCGGTGGATTGAGCAAAGTCCTCGTCCCCAAACAGGTTAAGCGGGAATCTCATGAGGTATTCTGTACCTTGGGAGCAGTCGTATGACAGTTTTCGAGGACAAAGGGGGCATGATTCTGAAATAACTAAATCCTTAATAATCACAGAGATCATCCTTTGCATGGTTGGGGAGAGAGTAGAATTATAATCAATACCGGAACATGAATTGTTTGAGGATGTGAATAAAATGGAATAGTCCATTCCATCTGGTTGAGAGACCTCCCAAGTATAAACCTAAATGAGAGTTCTGAGATTAAAATTAGCCAAATGGGGGGGCGGTCATGGGATTAGGGGGAATTCGGTGGAGAGAAGCATGTTCATCGACAGATTTTTCTATCTTCATGAGGAAATTTAACTCCAGGGTAAATCCCTCCCACAATTTTTTTAGAGTCAGGATCATTAGATATAACGGTTCTGTCTGGGTTTTATATAATTTGACCACTTGTTTGAAATGAGGACCGGTAGTTTATAATATAGATGGAAATAAAACTCCCATGAGACTGTTCAAGGATACATTAATCCAGCAGCCTTCACTTTCATGGGTGGAGTTATAATAAGATATTTGTAGAGATTTTTTGGAGGAGGTGAATTACACCATTTTTCGTATTAATGGATTGGAGAGCCCAGAACCGAGCCCACCCAAAAGGCGCAGCCTGCTGAGTAATTCCTCCTCCAAGTGCGTTTCCTGAAGGTGGGCGATTGTCTGTTTTTAATTTTTGAGGTGACGTTAGAATCAAATTCTCTAGAGAAGGAGACACAGTACCTTAAACATTCCTGATGTTACTTGCATAAAGTAAGCAAACAAGAATTATAGCACAGCAAGTGAATGAAGAAATGGGACTCACTAGGGAGAGAGGACCGCTGACACAATCCCGCCAGCATTGATCTAGACCTATAAACACAGTACAGAAAAAACAAGAAGGTACCAAAACCAGAACAGGGGGAAAAAAAAACAAAGCACCATTGTGATGGAAAACAAAAAACCAAACATACCGCCAATGCCATTTTGCTAAGTGGACTTCTTTCTTCCAAACATGTAGAGAGAAGTCCAAGTTAAGGCGAATAGTGCAAATGCCCCCCACCGGGACATAATTGCGTAATTTAAGGCATTTCGTGTGGGAAGGGCTATAGAGGTAGTCAAATATATCATTAAACTGACATATATAAAGTTAGACCGTAACAACAAGTTCAACCAGTGAGTAAGCAGGACTCATCCAAAAGAGAAAAAAAAACTTGAGCAAAAGGACAAGTTAACAAAGGGGAAGCTGCCCAATGAACAAGGATACAGGTTGCAGAGAATGTTCAGGTTCCTGAGGTTACCACACGCCAAGCAGAACGGGAGCGTTGTTCCTTAGGTGAAACATCTCCCAGAGGAGGCGATTTAGGTGGTGAAGTCTCTGACCAGTCTCTGGAGCTTGCTCTTCTTTTAGGCGTAGAATCCGGGAAGAGGCCTCCACTATCTCCGCTGTAGATTTAAGAAGGTGTCTCAGAGTCCTTGAAGCTTCTTCTGGAGATGTGAAGGCTGACAGGGATCCATCTGGGTGATAGATTCGCAGAGTAGCCGGATAGGTGAGGGCAAACTTAATGTGTTGGCGGTAGAGGGCCGAGCACAGTGATGAGAAAGCTCGACGTCGCTTGGCCACCTCCATAGAGAAATCTCCAAATATAAGAATCTTATGTCCCTTTATTTACAGTGGCTGCTTGAGATTTTTAACAGCTCGGAAGATGCCGACTTTGTCATTAAAGTCCAAGCATTTGAAAATCACTGGACGTGGGCATTCTCTCAGAGATGTCCTCTGCACAGTGCACGTGCGATGTGCCAATATAGAAGCAGGTATGTAGCTGTTAGGGTCCTGATGTAGCGGAGCTCCTGCACTGCGTGTTCCTACATGGTGGAGCAGGAACCGGAAGTCGGACTTGTGCTTTCTGAGTAGGGGCAGCGCAAACCCCAGAGGCATTCTCATTGTATGTACAAGGACTCTTCCGCCTGCACCACAGTATTTACAAGTCTCATAATATACCTCCTATAGTTCTTAACACCAGGGGTGTTTATATGGGCCGGAAAACTGGGCCATCTCTGGGACTTCCAGCAAAATCGCAGCCGGTGGATGCAATGAGTCAAACTGAGGAGGAGGTGCAGGGAGGTGCGTCATCCCAGGCTACACGGGACACTGACAAGATTATGGCAGCTATTGCAACGTGCCAGACAGCGTTGACAGTCAAAATTGATTATCTTCAGGCTGATTTTTAACCGTTTTTCGCGCTGACATGGAAAAGTGAAGGGAAAGAACTGCAGAAGCCGAGAGGCGGATTCGGTGAGGTCGAAGATACTGCAGCTGTCCAAAGACCCCACACCACCATGCAGCAACAGCAAAATTTCTCCAGGAAAAGTGGAGATGCGAAAACCGCAGCGACGAAATACGTGGGGAATACTAGGGCTTCCAGAGAGAGCAGAGGGGGCAGGGCCTGTAAAGTTCATGGAAAGACTTGTGCACGAGCTGCTGGATCCGATTCCCCTATCCACCTGTTTTGTGATTGAGAGAGCCAACAGAATTCTAACGAGACCGCTACCACCAGGGTCTCCTGCACGCCCTTTTATTGCGAGAGTGATGAACTACCATGACCGCGATGCGATCCTGACTGCAGCGAGAAAGAAGGGCGAGATCAATTATGAGAATCACGGCTCTTGTTTTATCCAGATTTTCTACAGAATTTACAAAAAAAAGACGACAGTTCACGTCTGTCAGAAATCGCCTCAGAGAACTGGGCTTGAAGTACGCAATGCTGTATCCCACAAGGTTACGTGTCCAAGATCAGGATAAAACTCTATTCTTTACTTCTCCTGAAGAGGCAAATGACTGGCTGGACAAGCGCCGAGATAGGAGACGCTGATAGGTTGTCTGGAGATGCTTCGGGTACCCCGGAGTTGATGGTCCATATAGTTGGACTTTGATGCATAAGTATAAGCTGGACAGCAGTTTCGGCAATTGTTTATTACTGGGTGTAATGTTGATAGGGAGGTGCTGCTGGCCTCCTGTGGGTATAATGACTATTGGGCTGGGTGTTTACAAGAACCATTGAATAGTAGTTTCGGAGCGGGGTGTTACAGCTTCCTGCCTCTTTCTCCCCCCCCCCCTTTTTCTTCCTTTTTCTTTTGTTGCTTCTGAGTTTTGAGGCAGTGGCTGCTTTCACTCCACGCGGGGAGGGCTGAAAGCGAGAAGTGTAGGTTCAGGTGCAGGTGCTCTCCTCGAGAGAGTGAAGTTTGAAACAGTTTAATTTGTGGTTCTGGGGTTAATGGAAAGCTCAACCGTGTTGGGGTGGTGTGGGCAGGTGGGAGGGGGTAAGGGAATGTTCCTATTTCTTGTTGTTTTTGTTCTAAGTATGCGTTTTGGGAATGCGTGGTGTGAATGAGGACCCGCCACCTGGGTCTCTGATTAACAATGGCAGGTATTTCCTTTAGGTTCCCCAAAATGGCGACTTTTAAAGTAATCTCCTGGAATGTCGGGGGCCCTAAATTTGAAAAATTTAAAAGAGGGCGCTGGTCTTCAACTTCCTTTGTCCTCATCATCCAGATTAACTTATTCCCTTGCAAAGACACATCTACGGGGTCAAAAAGGTAAATGGCGCTGAAAAGACCATGGATTGGTAGCAGGTACCATGCGGTCTATTCAAATTATGCGAGAGGAGTCTCGATTCTGGTTGCAAAGGGTCTGCCATTCCAGTTAATACAGGTGCACATTGACCCGTCAGGCCGTTATGTGGTCATGAAAGCGCAAATACGAGGCCAGGAATATTTGGTGGGAGGGGTTTATATAATGCCATCCTTTTCTAGGTCAGTCCTGGATCAAGTTTCGGCCTTGCTGGAGCTTTATCCGTCCACCCCGAGTTTGCTGGTGGGAGATTTTAATGCTACGTTGAGTCGCGACCTTGATAGATTACATCCTAGAACTCAACATGATGTGGGCTTGGAGATGTGGGCGGGTGCCTGTGGCCTTACGGAGGTTTGGAGATGGAGGCATCCGGCTGAAAGGCAGTTTTCCTGTTACTCGGCGACAGCTGGGTCACTTTCCCGTATTGACCTGGGTTGCCAGCCCGGACATGCTTCCGCAGGTAGTGAAGGCAGAGTACTTGCCTAGGGTATCCAGATCATGCCCCTCGTTGGTATGGTAACTCAGCCAGTGGCAGGGCAATTAGCAGGTGGCGGTCTGAATCCCAAATGGCTTCAGGTTCCGGAGGTTGAGGAGAGCTGTAGAAAAAGCTTAGTGATTATTGGGAGTTTAAAGAACTACCTCGGCCCCTTTGGTGGTCTGGGATGCTTTAAAGCAGTATCCAGAGGAACTCTAATTCATGCCATTTCCACTCATAGAAGGACCCTCGCAGAGCATCCGGGTGCATTAGAGGTGAAGCTCGCCCGGGCGGAGGAGGAATATACTAGGCAGCCTGATGAGGAACATAGGGAAGAGATGGAAAAGGTACAAAGGGAGTATATCTTGCTTCTCACTCAGTACACCCAAAAGAGGCTCATGTCACAGAGACATACGGTGTTCCCTGACGGTGATAAAAATGGAAGAGCCCTTGCCTTTTTGGCAAAAATGGAAACCCCGAAAACTATAGTGGCCGCAATTTGTAATTCAAAGGGGAGAGGGTTGACGACCCGAGGGCGATAGCAGAGAAGTTTGCAGAGTACTACAGGACTTTATATACTTCTAAATTGCAATGTCTGGACTCTGAGATGATGGACTTCCTTGGCTCTCTTCCACTTCCTACAATCTCAGAGGAGGAGAGAGGAATACTGGCAGCACCAATATCAATAGATGAAATTAATAGAGCTATAGGGCAGATGGCCTCTGCCAAAACTCCTGGCCCAGATGGAATACCAGTCGAATGGTATAAGTTATATAGAGAAGAAATTAGCCCTAGATTGGAAAAGGTATACAACGAGGCTTTCAGGGCTGGGTGTTTGCCTCTGTCGCAGTATGAAGCCACCATTGTGGTTATCCACAAGCAGGGAAAACCTCCAGAGTTATGTCAGTCTTACCGACCCATTTCCCTAATAAACATAGATGTTAAAATTCTGGCAAAGGTACTTGCCATGCGACTTAATTCTATAATCCTGTCCATGGTGGGAATGGATCAGTCTGGGTTTATGCCAGCGAAGTCCACGGATATAAATTTGAGAAGGTTATACACCAACTTGCAGATAACTCATGATAACTACGGTAGTAGGGTGATTGTGGCTCTCGATAACGAAAAAGCATTTGACTCGGTAGAGTGGAGATTCATGTGGGTGGTGCTGGGGGCAGTGGGATCCCCTACGGAGTTTTTAAACTGGCTTAAGATTTTGTATTGGAAGCCAACTGCCAAAGTTTTGGTGAACAGATATTTGTCTAGCCCTTTTGAGCTTAACAAGGAACACGGCAGGGTGTCCCTTATCCCCTTGTTGTTCGCTCTGGGCGATTGAACCCTTTTTCATGCTCATAACAGTACCTCACAGATAGAAGGGTGGAATAAATTAAAGGGTTACAGAAAAGGTATCTCTATACGCCGATGATTATGGTATACTTAGCGAACCCCCGGGGGATCTTTGGATGCTTTGTTAGAAGTGGTGGAGTCATTTGGAGCCTTTTCAGGCCTAAGGGTAAATTGGTCCAAATCGGTGTTATTTCCGGTGATACAATCCAGATGGCAGATATTCACCCCGAAGCAATTAGAGGTCTCCGATCAGTTTAGATATCTTGGGGTTTTAGATTCATAGGGAAGTGCAGAGATTTGTACCCCCCAACCTTGGTGTTACAATGCAGGAAAATAACGAAAAAACTGAGAGCGGGGAAAGCGTTACCGCTGGCTTTAGTGGGGCCCCATTAACGTCTTAAAAATGGTTCTTTTACCAAAGTTGTTATACTTGTACAGGGCTGCCCCCCTTCTGATTCCACAATCTCATTTCAAAGCTCTAGATGGGCTGCTGCGATCTTTTCTCTGGCTTGGAGGTACTCCTAGATTAGGTAAATCCACATTGAAAGCTTTATATGAAGATGGGGGGTTAGCGCTACCGGATTTCTACAACTACTATGTGGCAGTGCAGCTAATGTACGCAGGTTGGTGGATAGGGGCGAATCGTGAGAATCCGGCGGTGGTGTTGGAGGCAGCCTTATTGGGCTCCTATGAGGCCTTAACCAACTTGGTGTATAGGCAAGGACGATATCAGACGCAGTATTATACAGCTACTATGGCAGCGACAGTGTCGGTATGGAAAAAGTTTGTAGCTACCTATAGGGGGATAGGGACAGAGATGCATGGTCACCTTATATCCCATTTTGGAGAAATGGGAGATTACCCGAGTTGACCTCCCTGGTGGACTTTGAATTGTGGCCACGGAGTGGGGTAAAATACCTAGGACAGTTGTATGTGGAGGGGCGTTTCCCGGATTACCAGGAACTAGTGAGTAAGATCAGCTCAGGTGGAAGGCCCCTTTTCAGATACTTTCAGTTACGTCATGCATGCTTTAAACAATTTGGAGGGGACCATTCAATTGCCGTGTGATTCCCTGGAGACATGGGCTAGAAAGGGAAAACCGGTGAAACAGGTCTTCTAAATCTTTTATAGAACTATTTTGAGTTGTCAACCATTCCCCTGAAAAAGTCCTTCGAGAAGGTGGATGGGGAATATCCCCCGGTTTGGAAGGGGTCATCATATGGAGGAGTTGGCGTCACTTGGCGGGGTAAACGGTGATTTAGTGCCAGAGATCAGCTGAAAACAGACTAAATGGTTGCATAGGGTGTACTATACGCCAGCTAGGCTGGCCTGTATGGGCTAACTTCCCAATCCGGAGTGTACGAGATGTGGGTACATGAGAGGTTCTTTCTTCCATATGGTGTGGTAATGCTCCAGCATTCGGACATTCTGGTCGGGGGTTCACAGATTTCTGAACGAGAAATTGGGTCTCCCAGGGGGTTTTTGCTCAGAGAATAGCCTTCTAGGTCTAGTAGAAGAACTATACAGACTAAATACGAGCGGCAGTTATACGATTACTGATGTTTCTACGCCAGGAAAATATCTTTTGAATTGGAAACCACCGAAGTCCCGTCTGTACAACACTGGAAGCAAATTGTTAACGGGGATCTGTCCCCCATAAGACTTACCTTTGAGGCTAGGGGTGTCCCGGATAGGTTTATGGAGATTTTGGGGCCTGTGGGTTGCAGCACAGTTCCTGTTAGGTAATAAAACTTGTGTGTGAGTGGAGCGACCCAGGTGGTGGGGCAAAAAATCTGCTCACGGCTATTTTTAATGGCTGGACTAAGAGAAATGTGTGGTATGGATGGGTATGGAATGGTACTACATTTCCCGCAGTCATTTCTGAATCCTAAGGTGCTCTGGTAGACAAATCGTATTTGTAACAAAAAAGGGAAAATATCAATTTTTGTTTCAAAGTCGTGTGGGCACATCCATCCCATTTAATCTATTGGTAGATTGCTGGTATGTTTTTTTGATGACTGTATGTGGTTTCTTAATTTTGTTTATTTGTTATACAATGAAGAAAAAATTTCTTTCAAAATAAATACTTTTAAAAAAAATATATATTTTGGGAGTCGGTCAATTTTATAACGACTTCGACTCCTGCAAAATAGGCACCGACTCCACATCCCTGGTATAAATGATGACAGCCATACAGGGTTTACTAAATAAGTTGCCACAGACCTCAACTCTTTCCATTATGGAAATAACTCAAATTGGTAAAGGGGTTTTGCCACGATCTAATATTGACGTTGGCATTTAATCAATTTTCTTTTTTTTTTTTTAACAATATTCTTATTGGCAATTTTAAGTAATAACAAACAATAGTCCTTACAAAGGGGCGCAAATATGGAACAAGCAATTGAGGGGGGTTAGGAGGGGGAAGGGGGAGGGAGGGACACAGCATGAGCCGTGAGGGGAAGGGTGTTACGGGGTGTGGAGACAGAGCTCACTTGCATAGTCCAACAAAGCATAACCAACATTTGCAAAGTACATAAATCGGACTTCCGTCATATCAGGTAACTACATATACGTGTCCATGAACTGAGCCATCAAAGATAACAGGATTATTCTGCTGTGCACAGCGCAGGCTGCGCTAGTAGCCATAGAGGTCAGCCTTGTATTACGCACTGAGACGAGCACACAAGGCCTTGTCTCAAGTTTCTACCGTCCAAAGAATATATATAACATCAGATTCAACTATGGAATCAGGTATTATTGAGGGGGATTCCTCTGATGGCGGGAGCACAGTCCGCGTCGGCAGGGCAGCCAAACCATGTGTGAAACCACATGTAAACATAGAAGAAGATAAAAGTTGGAACGTGCAGATTATGGAAAGATATTACTAAACACGTAAATTATGATGTAACCATCCTGCAGAAAGGTTGAAGGCTTATGTCCTTGCAAATGTTTCCCCACAAGTTGTCGTGATGTTGCTCAGTATGCGGGTATAATTAGGTTTCAGTGGGGTCGAAGCGAATTCACAATTCAACAGTGTAGAAAACCAGGCGGTCACTTGCTAGATAACATGTTTCAGGCGCTACAGATAAAGTTGCAATATCATGCTTTCAGTATAAATCAGAGTCTTTTATCAGTGTGGTTTATAACCTTAGAGTATCTAGCTAATTGAGACTGTATAGGATATATATCAGCAATCAAAACAGCAATCTCTTCGTTAACATAACATGAAGATATATATGACAAACGAGACACAAAATTTTGGTGTGGGAGGGGGCGTGGGGGAGAAAGGGCAAGGGGAGGGGGTGTCAAGGGATATAGTGGATAGAGGGCGGGAAAGGAGAGAGGATTTGTGGGACCATCAAGTACCTCCGAATTCTGTGATACGCGTCTATGTAGTAGGCAGACTTAGTCCGCTCGCTATTTATGTCATACCTCCAGTTGATCGTGCCAGACACCATAACGTGGAACCAAAACACTCTCTTATGCGTGTCCGAACATGGTTAGGAAGGATAGCTATAATTGGCTGCCAGGTAAGAAAAAAAATTTCCACTCTGCTTTCCTTCTGCAGAGAGGATTCTACCCAATCCATTCTGAGTAGGAAGGTCAGTTTTTCCAAGACGCGTCGCAGGGTAGGGAGAGATGGGCCTATCCAGGTGTGAAGAATGGTTTTGCGCGTTGCCGCCGAGATATGAAAGAGTAACATTTTGGTATGTTGGGAGGTTCGCAGTTCTGAATCCTGTAAAATACCAAAAATAGCCCATTGTGGAGTCAAGGAGAAGCTGAGTCCAGTGTGTGTCATTGCGAATTGGTGTATACAATTCCAAAATCTTTGGGCGGATGGGCATGCCCAATGCTGCACTCTCCCCGCACCTGGAACAGGATGGTGAGGGACACCCCCCCATAAGGTAGTTGCAATGGGGCAACAAGTAGCCTCTATGTAGTATTTTAAGGGTCATTTCCCGAAAGGAGTTACTAGGTATGTATTTGGATGCTCTTTGGGTGGCTTTGAGCATATTCTCCACGGTTATATGCGGTAAGTCCTCTTTCCATCTATTCATTCCTCGTGCCCTGTCTTCATAATTAAGGGGTGTGCTAAGGAAGGCATAATAGTTAGAGATATGTCCTTGAGGGTTTGAAACGTTTATCAGTTTACTACCTAGGGAATCATTCCAGTCCGAGTGAGTCATTTGCCTAATCACCTGGGATGCATAGTGTTGGAGTTTCATGAAATGGAAAGGGTGTGTTGAAACAAAGTCGTATTTAAGGCAGGCCTGTTTAAAGGTGAGTATTGTTTTTTGCTGGTAATCTACTACATCGCCTATAGTTCGGAGCCCCTCTGAAAACCAACGTTTAAAAAGTGGGTGCAGTTTGCCTAATTGAAAGTTCGGGTTATATGTGAAAGTGAGGTTGAGTATTCCCCAGATAAAGAGAGTTTCCCTCGCGCCAGCCTCCATGTTTTCCAAGGCATCATCAGTAATGGGTTTTCTTTCACTGTGGGTGGAAGAGTGGCAAACGGCATATGCAACAAGTTGGTTAGATGTATCCCCAGACAAAAGTTGGCTTCAAGTTTCGTCGGTGCGTATGTTTGGGTGCCTAGAAAACAATCCTGCAATATGCTGAGATTTGCTGCAATATTATAAAATTTGATATCTGGGAAGTTTAAACCTCCAAGAGCTCCGCGTTGTTGCAATATATTCAGGGGTATCCTAGCCCTTTTGCCCTGCCAAATAAATGTTTTAAAGAGTGTTAATGAGTTTTTTTGTCCCGTGGGCGGATGGCGATAAGCAGGGTTCGAAATAGATACAACAATCTAGGGAATATTATTAACTTCAAAAGGTTAGCTCTGCCTATGAAAGATAGAGTAAAACCCGACCAAGCGTTTAATTTAGTAGAGAGAAAGGTCATAAAGGTGTTGAGGTTGGTAGAATACAATTTGGATGAGTTTCAGGTGGCCTAGGTATGTCAGAGATTGGGATGGCCATTGTAGTGGGAACGAGTTGGTCCATAGGGTTTGCTGTGGGCCAGTTAGCAGTAGTGCTTCTGACTTGTCGAGGTTGATTTTGAACCCAGACAACGCCCCTTTGGTTTCTATCTCTGTAAGTAGTTTCTGACATGTCTGCGGTTTGGAGACAAATAATAAAAGGTCATCAGCAAAGGCTGAGAGCTTAATTTCCTCAGTACCTATATGTATGCCTCGGTATCCGTCCCAGGATTGTAGGTATCTTAGAAAAGGGTCTAGGGCCAAATCAAATAGTAAGGGTGAAAGGGGGCAGCCCTGTCTGGCTTCTCTAAAGAGGGGTATGGGAAATGAGTTGATGTTGTTATTGTGGTCGTGTGTGTCTGCACCCGCTGTAGAAAGTGCAGAAATGTGTCACCAAAATTTCTGGCACGAAGGGAGGTGGTGAGGAACTTCCAGGAGACCGAATTGAATGCTTTCTCAGCATCTAGGCTGAGAAGCAGGGTAGTTGGGTGTTTATTCATTGCTGCCACCACCGTTGCCGCTATTGCGGTTCTGATACCTTTTGTGGAGTGTCGGCCCCTGACGAAGCCCAATTGACTAGGTGTTAGGAGACAATGTAAGAAGAATTGGAGTCGGTCAGCTAGTATTGTTGCTAGAATCTTATAGTCGGTGTTCAATAAGGAGATGGGGCGATACGATACGACTTCCTCCAAATTTCTACCTGGTTTGGGTATTATTATGGTTCGTGCCTCCTGAAAGTCCTCAACCACCGTGCCCTCTCTGTAGATAGCATTCAACAGCAGTGTCAAGGTCAGCACAAGTTCCGCCCTGAGAAGCTTGTAATATTCTCCCGGTAATCCGTCGGGGCCCGGGGTTTTGTTAGCCTTCAGAGATTGAATAGCCCTCTCCACTTCCTCGGAAGTGATAGGGGCTGCAAGCTGTTCTCGCTGCTCTAGTGTCAGTTTGGGAGGCTTGGCTGTTTGGAGGAGATCCCATGTCGCCAGGGAGTCATATGAGTGTTCTGCATATAGGTTAGTATAAAATGAGATGAAAGCCTCTAGGATGTCCCTGCTGCCTATTAACAGTTGGCCTGTCTGGGGATGTCGGACCCTAAGTATATACTGTTTAGCTATTTGAGGTTTAGTCAGACGCGCCAGTAGTCTACCCGATCTCCCCCCATCTGAAAAAATGGTTCCCTGTGACTTCCGTTTGCCATTTACCATGCGCTAGTGTGTGGGCATCCAAGAGTCGTTTAGCCCCAAGGTACGGTTGTCCATGCTCCTCATCCGGACAGTCTAATAGTCCTCTATGGGCCCTTAATAGGTCATTGTGTAGTGTGGTATATACTTGTTGCTGCCGCTTGCGCTTAAGTGCCACATAAGCGATCGTGTGGCCTCTCATTACCGCTTTAGATGTTTGCCACAACAGGGGGGTTGGTACAGGGGAGGCCGAGTGGTAATCTAGGTAATTGCCCCAATTTGTTTTGAGATATGATTGGAAATCTACGGATTGGGCCAAATAGGAGGGAAACCTCCAATTTCTACTCCTTATTTCCGGCTGGCTCAGGGGCGTGGTCCGAAATCAGAATCTCTTCAATACGAGAGGACTATACAACTGGCCAAAGAGTTTGAAGCCAGGAAGTAATCGATACGTGACAGTGTGAGGTGAACAAGTGAGTAGTGGGTGTAATCCTTTTCCGTCGTGTGTTGGACCCTCCAGGGGTCGTGTAAATTCAAATGGTGCATGACGTGGAGGTTGACTATTGTGTGCCGAGGTAAATGACCTGTCCAGGCACGGGGAGAGGGTAGCATTAAAGGGAACCTGTCACCAGGTTTTTCACATATAAACCAATTACACTGTGGTGTCCTGTGTAGCTAAACATAGCCCAAGCTGCCTTTTTTTTTTTTAAAAAAGGTGTGTTGTTACCTTTTCCTTGAAGATCTTTTTCAGTCTAGAATCTCGCATTTTAAAATTAGCCCTCTGATATCACTGTAATGGGCTGGTTTGGCAGTTATTCCCCGCCCACTTATTCAAACAGCTTTCTGATTTGCATAATCTCATTGCAAATCTCGCACATGCGCTCAACACTGGCACATAAACAGGAAGTGGAGCTCTTCTACTGACTGAAACCAGTCTTTCCACAGCTTTTAGACATCACCAATCATCATTGCTGCTAGTTCACTTCTTCCATCCTTTTCCCTACATGTTCTTTACTCTCCTCATGAATATCTTTAGTGAGGATAATATTGAATAAATGATTTCATTAACAAGAGGAGAGAGAGTGAGAAAAGAGAGAGCAAGAGACTCAGTGAGAAAGAGGGAGAAGCTAGAGATGAAAGTATGCCTATCATCAGTGTCGGACTGGGAGGCTTAGGGTCTACCAGAGGAGTTGATTTTGGGAGCCCACCCTGTCTCCACCACCTGAACACTGACAATACTCAGTCTCTCTTCAACAGATACGGACCTATGTGATGACATCTTCACACTAACTTGTAATCAACATGGGGCACTGGGGCTTTTGAGT
Organism: Phyllomedusa bahiana; assembly: GCA_025379985.1. Classification (NCBI taxonomy): domain Eukaryota; kingdom Metazoa; phylum Chordata; class Amphibia; order Anura; family Hylidae; genus Phyllomedusa; species Phyllomedusa bahiana. The sequence continues at coordinate 29,185 of JAODAL010030224.1, read as the reverse complement.
CTCCCTTACCTAATTGCAGCAGGACACCGGGTGGTAAACATAAAAGGGCTAAAGATATATGTCCCTCTCCCTGAATGATACATTTTACATAAATAAAAAATATATCAAAAACTACAACACAAAGTACTGAGTATGAAGCCACTAAACAATGGTCGCACAATTACCAGGTAACATCACTATATAAAACCACACTCCCAAGGATAAATTACCAATAATTCCACTAAGACCAATTACCACCACATCATGACCAGATATCCACACAACATAGTGACTGAATAATATCACCACCCCATTACTGAATATAAACCATTGCACTTTGACCATTATCACTGCCATACAGTGACCATACAGTGGTAGATAGCAGTTGTACACAGGCAGAGTCGTAACTTGAAGCTCTGGGGCCCTAGTGCAAAAAGTTAAATGGGCCCCCCAAATACCATGTGCTACTTACAATGCTGGTATCTTCTTATGAGGCAGAAGGGCGACTGCTACCTCTGCAACCTATATAGCTACGCCCCTGTCCACAGGAGCTCTGCTGACATATAAGTGATTACAGTTCAGGTACATTTAGTGACTCACAGGTTATGTTTTCTCCGAGTCGTTCATGTTCCCTTTTCTTCTCCATTTGGTCCTCACCTTCATGCTGAATTTTCCCGGCAGATGTTGACACAAATATCCTAGAATCTTCACTTTTCCAGCATCTGTTTACCTTTTCCCAACTCTATACAAACTTCCCCAGGAGTGGGAGAGCGGGTACAGGCCATACCTTATAGGCACAGTCTCTGAGGAGGGACAGAGGACTAAACCCCTGGAGATTTTGCTATGGCCTGTACCCCTCAGAATTAGGGTTGGTTTACATGTCTTATTTTTGGGGTGCATTTTTACGTGGGGATTACGGTAATCCATAGCTCTCATAGAGAACTATGGATTCCGCCTCGTCCCCCCGCGCGTACAATACGATCGTATTGAGGCAGCGGGGGTTCTTTAAATGAATACAGTGCCAAAGTAGCGACTGGACGCTGTTCCAGCGCCACCAGGGTGGGTGAGGCGGGCGCCGCTCACCAGTGGTGCGCCCTGGCCGCCCAACCTCCCCTTTGGCCGACGCTTACTCTCTGACTCCACTCGGCGCATCACAATGGCCGCGAAAGGGTTTCAGTCAGTAGCTGCACACTCAGTGCATCTGCTGGTACAGGGAGGAGGTCGGACGGATCTTTCCCCCTCCTCCTTCCCCCCTCTATGTACAGTGCTCGGTGAGCGTTGTACATACAGATCAGCATCACATGGGGTGTGACGCACATTTGTACTCACACCCCCTGTGACGCTGGATCTTCTTATTAAAAACAATGTAAATCACCTTGCTATTTGTTAGCTGCGTGTTTGAGTCCATTTGGGGACCGACAGACAGATCCAAACACGCAGCTAAAAGCGTATGTAACACGGACTGAACACGCTGTGTGAACATACCCTTACTCCTCACTCTACAAAGTAGGGTCGTTCCCAGTTTACATTGCTCTCAGGGCAGGGGTAACAAATTTCTTCTCCTTCAAAGAATTAGTAGTCTGGCCGCAACAGCTGGCTAAAAACATACGCAACCCCGACATATAAACCCCACCAGCCTGAATACAATATCGCCACATATAGATCCCTAAAAAATAATCATCTCTGGTTTAGTGAATCTTGTTTTATTTGCTCTTCATGCGTCTTCTGGCTATATTCACACTGCAAATACGAGTGCTATGATATGACAATGTATTCTCTAGCATTTACTGTGTGGCTGGCAAAAGAAGGGTAAATGGGGAAAAGGAGGGTGAATGGAGGCCGTGCCAGAGTGCTGTAGGAAGTATGCGCTGGCCAGTGTATACTTCCCACAGCAGGCATATAGCAAGACGCACAAGGAACAGGCCATTGTACACCGTGTGAACTCACCCTTATACATGTAAGCTACATCATCATCACAAGATGAAGAATTATATCTAAATAGATAAACGCCATATCCTGCAGTCAGGGACAGGCAGACAATCACCTTCATTACATCATATATATATATATGTTCTCGTCTTGGCTGTAAAAAACAATATTTGTACAGGCAAATAACTAACAGGTAAAAAGAAAAATTATTTCAAAATAAATCACCATCCCTATTGTAGTTTACATGTCAACCCACGGGACATTTATTACCCTTTTAGGGCTCGTTCACAGGGCGTATTCTGGGACTGATTCCAGCCGTACTGCGCGCCGTATTTGCGCTGCAATACGGCTGGAATCCGTCCCAGGCATTACGGTAATCCACAGTTCTCATAGAGAACTATGGATTCCGTCTCCTCTCCCCGCTCTGCGAATACGCCGGGCGGGGAGAAAGTGACATGCACATTATTTACGGCGTGTACGCGCTGTGGAAAATGAATGTCTATGGGAGGCGAAATCCGTCCTGCAATTATGTCGGCAATAAGCCGTGTGAACTGGCCTTTAGTGACATTAATGGTGCAATATTGAATTTATGTATATATATGTGTGTATATGTATAAATATATACACACGTTTATACACACAGACGTTTTTATAGACGCATATATACATTCACATACATATACACACATATATACACACACATTTATAAACTCATATACATATGTACACAAACATATATACAAACATACACACATGTATATACATAGATATATTCACACATAAATACAAGCACATATATACACGCACATATACATACACAAACATACTAATACATGAATACACTAAAGCACATATATACACTCACACAAATACATATATTTACACACATATACACACATTGACACACATACATGTCACACATGTATACACACATACATGTACATACATATATACACATGTATACATACACAGACATATTTACACACATATATACACATACACACATATACATATATGTACACAAAAATATACATATGCACAGACATTTACACATATATACAACCATACATACAGACATATACATACACATATATACATGCATATACAGACATATACATACACACATATATATACATACACATACATATTTACACACATATTCATACAATTACACACACATATACATCATACTTCCCAACTTTTGAAAGTAAAAAAGCAGGCGATTTAAAGGTGCGGCGTGCCGCGGCAAAAATTTCCATAGCCACGTCCCTCTTGATGGTGAGCCACTCCCACTTTGAAAAAGCCACACCTACGCCACCTGTGTTACGACTCTGGATGAAAGCTGGGTTTTGGCGTCACCCAGCTTTCCTGGACTGTCGGTTAGCCTATTCAGCATCCAGGAGAGTTGGGAGATACCGCCAAACTGTGCCTACACCTAAACCATTAAATTACAATCAATATTTCCACCCCTACAGTGATTAAACAGTGGGACATCCAGTGTACACAGGCTCTGCAGACACTTAAGTGACTACAGTGCAGTAACATGTAAGGACTCACCGGAGACGTCTCCTGTGACTGGAATTGTTATCTTTCCCTTTTCTTCTCCATCTTGTCCAGATGACTTCTTCCAACCACAACTCATCCCTGCAAAATTTACCACACAAGCACCTTAGAATTCTATTTTTTTCAGCACTTCCCTACCTGTAGCAACTCTGTACAAGCAACATGGTGTGATAGTGTAGTGACCCAGCACTGAAGATTTCTTTGTTCCATATTTTGCTGTATTCTGTCACAATGTTTCAGTGCAGAAAAGAAAATCATAATATTGCCCGTCTAAGTATTCTCTAGGTCGCCCTCTTCTGTTGGTTCCTTGTTATAACATTTGCCTATTAAAACATGTATATCTGCTGATTGGCTGGGATAACCTGTCATTCAAAATGATGCAATAGCTCTCTGACATGTGACCCCTCTGCTACCATGCCAACACCAACGGCTGGCCAGAGGAAATTAGGCAGTTAGGCAGTTAGTTAGTAGTCCCCTGCCCCCTTTCCATCGGGGGGTGTGGCGAGGGTTCTTGCAAGTCAAGGTGTGGGGTTGTTTCCCCGGGCTCACCTCAGCCATTCTGCCGGGGCCCCTAGCCTACCTCAAACCTTTCCATTAAATTCTCCAAAACCCACCAAAGGGGAATCACACAGGATCTCCTGCTACACAGGAAGGGTGCAAGTCCAGCCAAAAACCTTTCTGTCCGTCCGCCCTTTGGGGAAAAGGGGGTCCCCACCACCGGTAAATTAGTCTTCTCCTGGCTTAAAGTAAAGGATCCACGCACTTCCTCAGGGCTTTAAACCCGCTTTTGCGGAAGTAGCTTCAGATCTTTTCCTCAAATCCGAGAAATTCAAGAATCAGGGGCCCTTTCAAACCAGGTCTTTTTCTAAAAACCCTGTCCCTTTTTTAAAAGGGAATCCACTTTTCCCGGGAAAAAGGTCGTAATCATTATTTTCTAAAGTAATACTACCCCCCACATTTTCAAGTTCCCAAGTCTGAAAACATACTCAGAGACTTTTGGGTTATCTTTATCAAAGCTGCCGCTAAAAACCCATCCCCAAAGGGTCAAGTCATTGTTAGGGGCACCACAGATATTGTTTTCCGGGTTGAAATCCAGAAAAAGGGCCAACAAAGTTTTTTGTGCAAAAAAAATTCAACTCCCCTTGTTTTGGGGAACCCCCGGCATTGGCTTCTAGTGTTGGGTTTTCCGATATGCCAATGGGTTGGGGGGTTATTTGGAAAAGGGTTTTATGGGGCAACATTTGAGTAAAAAACCCGGGGGGAAGGATTAGGGGGGTATTGGTGGGAGGGTTTTTGGGGGGGATGAGGGTTTTGATTTTGTTTTTGGTACGGGAAGCATAACAAAATTTGGTGAGGATGGGGGAGAGAGGATTACAGAGCACAGTTTACAATCTTTTGGGGGGAGCATGGGAACCATCCCCCGGGAAAATATGCAAAACGGCTGCCCCCCCCCACTCCCCAGAATCATTTTGTCCCGGTTAACTCCGTACCCCCCCCCCAAAATCAGTTAAAGGGAAATTTGATCTTCGGGGATCAAAGTTTGGGATTTTTGTACTGTCTTTTTTTTTAGGGTTCTTATATTCATACATTTTTTCCCCTTTTTGGACAATGTCGGCCTCATTGGTTTTATTTTGGGATTGTTTTCTGTAATAAAATGGTGAAAGGGGGCTGATGTGGGGAGTTTTTCATTTAAATAAAAGTTTTTTGTGAAAATTGGTTTTTTTTTTCCCATTTAAAATTTCTTTTTTTATAAGGGCCGGTACCCTGACAGAGGGCCTCTCCCATTACTAGGTTTGGGGCCGGGTGTCAACCAAAAGCAGTTTTTTTTTTCATCCCTGGGCCTGCCCTAACCCCGTGTCACAATTGCCCCATTTCCCAAAAGCACCAGGGGAAACGGGGAAAAAACCCGGGTAACCATCAAATGGACCCTCTTATTTAAGGGTCCCCCTTCTGGGGCGGCTGGGGGGCCTGTTATTTTTTAAATGAAAAGGGACCAGTGTTAATGGACCCCCCCCATTCTATATTAGCGGGCTGCAGTTTGTTGGTTTTCCCCTTGGCTGGTTATGGAAAAATGGAGAGACCTCTTCGCCCTTTTTTTTTTTTTCAAATAAAATTTAACTTATCGAAAACTTAAACTCGGCCCCCTTCCGGGTAACATTACAGGGGATACCCATGTGCAGTTTTCTTTTTTAAATAAATATTTTTTTCAAAAAAAAAATGACATGGGGCCCCCCCCAATTTTCCATAACCAGCCAAGGAAAAAAACCAAAAAGCGCAGCCTGAACAAATCAAAAAGGGGAAAACCATTGATATTTTTTTCCCTTTTCCCATTCTAAAAATACCAGCCTGCACTGCCCCAAAAGGGGAAAACAACCCACATTAGAGGGCCCCCTTCTAAATTTTAACTGGCTCTTCCCGGGTCCCCCCCTGGTTTTTTGGGGTTTACTGGGGTAAAAGGACAGGGTTTTTTAATTGTCAGCCTTGGGCAAAAAGAAACCCATCGGCTAAACCCCAAACCCCCGAGCGATAGTAATGAAGAGTTTGGCCCTCAGATACCTCCACTACAAACACGGGGAAATTGTATGGAAAAAAAACCCAAAAAAATTGCGCAAAAAAAACTTTTTTTTAAATAAACAACTTCCCCCAAACCCAAACCCTTTTTTAAACCCCTTTTTATTTGAAGAAAAAAAAGACCAAAGGGTTTTTTCCGCCCAGCCCAGGGGAACCCCGCCCGTACTCCAAAGGGAAACCCTTTAAATAAACAAACTTTTCATTTCATACACGGGCCCGGGATACCCTATTAAACATTTAAAAAACCCGGGGGTTTACACCCATCCCCCCCAAAAGGTAACATCAAGCTTTCCGGGATAGAATGCGGGGTTCCAAAACCTTTGGGGGAGGGAAATTTCACCCAGCTTTCCTGATGCGAATAGGTATTCCCAAATAGGAACCACCAAGCTTTTTCCCTGCTTCCGTCTCCTGCCCTTTTCACCCACCAAAAGAAAACCCACAGGGGGCAGGAAAAGGGACAGGGGGCAACTTCAAACCCTTTTTGGGGCCTGCCCTCCGGGCCCATTGAGAGCGCCAGATACAGACCCGCAGGGGCAAGGAGACGGGGAGCAAGGGGGACAGAAGATAAGGGGGGGCAACCCCAAACCCCCTTGTACATTCAAACACAAACACCCCTCCCAAACAAAACACATACCCCGCCCCAACTCAAACACACACCCCCTCGCACATAAATAAACAAAAACCCCCTCATTTACACTAAAACCCACACCCCCCCCCTCACACCCCACAAAACACCCCTCGAAACCCAACTGAAATACACACACACCCTCGAAACCCACACGGAAATACCACACTTTTCCAAAACTCCTCCCTGCCACCCCCACGTCCCCCATCCCCCTTCTGCGTACTCTCTGCCACCCATCTCCAAATTCACCACTCTCCCCCCAAACCTCCTCTGGGGACCCCTCTGCCACCCTTCTCCTAAAGTGCCCCCCCCCTTTTGCCCCCCTTTTCCCCTTTTGCAAAAACCCTCTCCACCCACTCCCTGCACAAAAACTCTGCCACCCATCTCCTCTGCACATCCCTCTGCCACCCCATCCCCCCTTCGCACGACATCTGCCCCCCAAACCCTCCTTTTTGTACTCTCTGCCAAACCCATCCCTCTGCACACACACCTGCAAACCCATTTTTCCTATGCACACCCCTCTCTGCCCCCATCTCCTCTCACACCCCACTGCCACCCATCTCCCTGCACCTCTCCCCCCCAAACCCCCTTTGCACTCTCTGCCCCCCATCCCTCTGCACGCCCCTCGGGCCAAACCCATCCCCTTTTCAAAATTCTGCCCCCCCAATCTCCCTGCACACTCTGCCACCCTTTTTTCTCCTCTGCAAAACACTCCCCTTTCCCTTTGTGCGGGTTCTTTTTTTCTTTTGGGCGGAGCCTCGCGGCCCCAACCCCCCGCCCCTTCCCGTAGTTTTTGGGGGTTTCCCCCCTTTTAAAAGCCCTTCCTTTTAAAAAAACCAAGTAACCCCGGCCGCGGCCCCAAAAGGATTTGGCCCGGGGGGAGCGCAGGGGGACGCAAACCCCTGATGCTTCCTTTTTACAAAAAACCTCACATCCTTCACTGGGGGAAAGGTTAAACAACGAATTTAAACCTGAAAAAGACTGTAACTTTTTCCGGGCCCTTTAAAAGACACAACACACAACCGGGGGTTTTTCAATAAAACCCCGGCCCAAACTAATTAAAAATACGGGGGAGGGGTTTAAAATGAAAAAGTAACTGATTTTGGGGGAACTTTTCCCACTGAGGGGCAAAACGTAAGTTTGACTTTTTGGCACCTTTTGCAATACTAAAAAAAAGTAAAAACAGCTTTATTTTAAGGTTTTAACTTTTTTTTCCCTTTTATGCAAAAAAAGGGATTTTTTTTACAAGCCTTTTGGAAAAGTTTTTTAATTTACATACAAAAAACCTGGGGGACAGGTCCTTTTTAAAAGTCCCCACCCCCCAATAAATTTAGGGGTTTCCCCTGGAAAGTAAGAATTGGAGCAGTTTAAGAAAAATTCAGCACCCGAGGTGTTAGGTGCAAAAATTCAAAAGGGGTAAAATTTGGGTTTGTTTTTGTTTTGTTTTTAAGCTTTGTCCAGGAATCTACCCTTGGGTCTGGGGAATTTTCCCTAAAGTACCTTATATTTGGGGGAAAAGTCCCAAAAATTTAAATTTAATCAATTTTCTAAAAAACAGTCATTAAAAAAATATGTACCCTGGGGAGAGCTACGCCCTTCTCTTTTTTTTCTTTTTGTGAAACAGATCGTTGCCCAGGGGCTCCGGGCCCCTGCACTTTACTTCTCCCGGGCGGGCCCCGTTTTGCTCACTTTAAATCTTCATTATCGGGGGAGGCGGGACATTTGAAACAGCAGTTGCCAAAAATATGCTCAGGGGTCTCCCTGCTGGCCGTACATTCATTACCTGGAGACAAGCAGGGCTTTTAGTTTTCTCTCTCACCACGCCTCCTCCAACTCCTTTTCCCCTGTCTTCATTTAAAATTTACAATGACCCCGGGACTTTTCAAATTCAGTCTTTCCTGAAATGGGAAACCCCTTAGAGCCTTTAAAAAATTTTAAATTAGATAACTAAACAGGGGAAACTGCAATGGGCGGCTCAATCTTATCTCTTCTCCAGGGACTGAACAATGTCCGCCCCCCTACAGGCTGATGCATAATGAGTGCTCAACCTGGGGAGCAAGCACAGGAGGAGGCTGTTTTTTTGTTTTTTTTTCAGAAGAAACTAACGCCCCCCTTTTTCAAATATTAAGAGAACTGAGGGGAAACCCGGAGGAAATGAAATCAAAATTGTGTTTAAAAACCCCTTTAAACAATACTTGAACATGGAAAGAATTGAGGGGATCATGGTTAAAGAAAAAAAAACAAAACAATTTCTTGATAAGTGGAAACACTGTTTCTTTCTACACACCCCAAGAATTAAAGTTGATTATGGACCCCTTTTTTATCCACCACATGGTACTTAACTGCAGAACTGGTTTGGGTTTTTCTGGGTGAACTAAAAGTGGGGTAAACCCCGGGTTAATTTTTAAATTTTGGTAGACATTTAATTTAGTACTTTAAAAATCAAAAAGAGCTTACTCAGGTTAAGCTCAAGTCAAGACAAATGACGGTGTGGTTTTGGCCTTTTGTTTTTTTTAAATATTTAATTTTCTTTTTTATTCTGTTATGGCTTGAAATCTTAAGTATTTCTCTTTTTGCAATATGTGTGTCAATTATCCTTAAAAAATTTTTTTTTGGGAAGGGGATCCAAATTTGGATGCCTGTTATGGGTAAGATGTGGCTTGCCCCTTGGCCCTATTCAAATCAAAACATATGGTTTTTTGTAAGGGCCACTGGACACAGATTAGCCCTTTGTCCTAAAATGCAACTATATTCGCTGGTATAACTATCATTAGAACCAGCATTTCAGGGGGGAATACTGGCTGATATACAACCTACCATGGGGTGGGAAAGTTTTTCCCTTTTTTTTTTTCTTGGAAAATTTTTGGGTCCACTTCTTCTAAAACTGTATAACACTATAGTGGCATTGTAGGGGAAAGAAAGCCAATTTTTTAGGGAACCATATACTTTTTTTAAACACGGAATGCAACAACCCCGATCCAACACACAAAAACACGCCAACCCAAAATTTTTAGGGCCCCACGGGCCTTTTTCCCCATTTGGGATGGTTTTTCAACTTTCAACACCTTTGGGTTTTTATTAAAATCCAAAGGCCAAAACAAAAGGGCCCAAATTAAAAAAAAATTACCCCAAAACAGTTAAAAAAAAGGGGTACATACAAATTATCAAAATAAAACATAATTCATTGGAGATACATCTAAAACATGACAGTAAATAATACAAAAATCTTTTCTTTTTTTCAAGCCAAAAGGCTGATATGTCCTAAGCACAAAAAATCCAAATACCTTTTTTGTGCGAAGCTTCTGAAATTTGAAACCCCTCCCCCCCTTTTCCGGGGGTGTAACCCCTTTTCCCAAAACCAAATTTCTGATAAAAGTGTCCCCCGTTTTAAAAATCGTGACACTGAAAACAAGGGCCGAAAAACCGGGGGATATCCCGGGGAAAGTCATTAGATCTCCATCGGATTGGTGTCCTTCGCACCCTATCTTTAGTGAACATGAAATAGATCGACATACTGCTTAAAGGCACGTTCATTTGCCCCATACCATTTAAAAAATAAAAAATTCCCTTTCAGGGTTTAAAGAAAGGGGTTTTAAAACCATATTTTTTCATTTTTAAATATTGGGAAAAAATTCTGTTGTAAACCTTCATTACTGTACAAAATAAAGCATCTAGTATGTAACATTTAACGGAACCTGTAAAATTTTTTAAACCCGGGAGGGTTTGGGGGAGGTGGGAGGCCCAAAAAAGATTGGGTGAGAGAATATTACCTAAAGTTAAATCTTTCTTTAAATACAAACTTAGAAACCCCTTTCAAAAGTATTTTAAAATAATCAGGGTCATTATACAAAAAATTTGGTACAGCTTGAAATAATCTGGGTTTTCTGTTTAAAATTTCCGTAAATACGTTTGGGATAAAAGACCAACTTTATTTTAAAAATCACATTTTTTTATTTTCCCTATTTACTTTTTTATATTGCAATAGTGGGTTTACGTGGGATATCTGCTACCTTTCTTTCTGCTTGCTTTTAAACAAACCCAACTGGGTTATTTTCGTTTCTCAAGTCTCCAATTTTAAGCATCCACATCTCTTTGGTATTAAAAAACTTGTTGGGAAATTTTTTCCTCTTGAAAACCCGGGTTTTTTCACCCCCACCGGTATTGGGCCCTTAACGTATGCAGGGGGTGATTTAACGTGCATGGGAAAATGCAATTTCCTTCATCCTTTCCTAAAATGACTCAGTGTGGAATTTACCCCAGATGCCCCCATCGCAAATTTAAAAGAAGATCCAAAAAAGGAATTTTTTAAAAAAAACAAAAAATAAGTAAAATTTTAACCTACAAATTTTTAATTGGAAAGGTTTTTCCATGAACAGTGAATGGTCCAACATCCCCCCTTTTTTGAAGAAAAAACTTTGATTTATCAAAAGAAATGACCAAACCACCAATACACTTTAAAAAAAAGTTATTTTGATTAAAGATAAAAAGTTTCCCACCTACCATAAAAAAAATGCATAAGAAGGAAAAATTTTGGGTTTTCCCTTGCCGCCCCCTGGGAATTTGGGGGAAAAAAAACTTTCTGATCAAACATAAAATAAAATTTTGTTGAAAAAAAAAGAAGAAAATTAAAAATTGATTAAGTTCCCCCCTTTTTTTTTCCACCCCAAAGGTTTAAAAACGTTTAAAAAAAAAAACTGAAAAGGGGATAAGGAATATTTAGTTTTATGAAAATTTTGTATTGACCCAAGAATAAAGGTATATACCCGGGGGAAAATTTGGGATAAATTAATAAATGTAAGGGGACTATACAAAAAATTTTAAAAAAACGTCCCACTTTGGGGCCCCTTTTAAAAGTATTAGAAAAGGCCAAAAATTTCATCTGGTACCTTTAAACAATTTTTTAGATGAACATAAAGGGTTTTAAATAATATTTTACTTGTTTTTTGGGAATTTAAAAAAAATAATCAACCAAAAAAAGAAAAAGGGCCCGGCAACAAAAGATTGGGGCTTAAGAGAAGCTTTTCTGGATTTTAAGCTCCAGACAAGAGGGAACCCAAAAGGGCTTAAACCCCCGAATGAATTTTGGGATATATCTGAACCCAAATCCCGAATGCCCACCTTTAAAATGTTAATGCACCCCCCTACATATTTTAGACTAAGCTAAAAATAAAATATTATGCAGGCATACATATAGTATATGGAAAATTTTTGGGTGTTTTGTTTTATTTGGGTGTATATTTTTAAAAAAAAGTATTTAATTGCTACAAAATGAGGGTTAAAAAGGAAAATGAAAATCATTACCTACATAAAAATTTAGGAAAAAAAACCCTATTTTAAAAGGACTTTTATATCCTGCAATCTAACGTGAAAAAGGGGAGGGAAATGTCCCAAACATGTTTGGGTTTTTCTGCCATAATTTTTTCCTCTGTACCCTTTTTCAAATTTAAAAAAAGATTACTTCATTTTTTTACTAGGGTGGGTCCTCTACAATTTTTTTGCTGAAGACTTCTTTCCCAATTCCTAATGGCGGCCCTATCCGGTAATTTTTTTGGGGGGGCCCCTACCCGGCTAATTTTTTTGGGGGGGCCCTACCTGGCTAAAATTTCCCGGGGGGGCCCACCGGCCCAATTCCGGGGGCGGCCCCAAACCCGGCCTTTAAAACCTGGGGGACCCACCTGGCAAATTTCCCGGGGGCAATTTTTCCGGCTAACTAATTGGGGGAAACCTACCCCGGTTAATTACCCCCGGGGGGAGACCCTACCTGGGTAATTTCCTTGGGGGCAGCCCCAAAACAATACCAAAATTTTTTATTTTTTTAAAGTTTTTTCTGCTTTTAACACCAAAAAAAAAACTTTTATTCAAAAAAGGAAAACAAAAAGTTTTTCATCGCCCTAGTCCCGAGGGGGCAATAAATTTTTATTTTCTTTTATATTTGGGGGCTGTTTAGGGCTTTTTTTTTGCAGGGTGAGTTGAAAGTTTTTATTGGTATAATTTTTTGGGGACCCAAAACTTTTTTTTATCATTTTAAATCCGGTTTTTTCAAGGCATTTTAAAAAAAAATACTGCAATCCCCAATATGTTTTTTATTTTATTTTTTTTAAAAGGGGCCCCATCGGGGCATATCCATGACAATTAGCTTTACTTTGTGGGTCGATATGATTAAAGGGGAAAACCCAATCTAAATAGTTTTTTTTATGTTTTAAGGGACTTTAAAAAAAAAAAAAGGGGTTTTTTTTTTGTGGAAAAAAATTTTCTGGGACAAAGAAAACAGGTTAGATACATATGCCACTCACCCACATAGTTCACAACCCATCGTTTCCCCTATTTATCCCGCCTGGGGATGGGGTTGCAAACATCCCCGTGAAGAGAAAAAAGTTGATACAGCAAGAAATGTGCTTAAATCCGTTAAAATCCAAAAATTTATTGGCTTTTCAAAAAAAACTCCCTTGCAAAATCCAAACAATTGGGACTCCCCCCCCAAAAAAGGAACCCTTCGGCTGTTACCTTTTTTTGGGGGAGGGCCCTTGTTTGGAAACTCAATGATTTTTAAATTTTCAAACCAATAAATATTTTGGATTTTTAACCCCGGGGAAATTTTTTTTTTTTGCAACTCTTGCTGTAAAACAACTTTTTTCTCAACACGAAAAAAATATTTTATGCATTTCTAATTTTTCTGAAAAACCAAAAACTTGTTTTTTTTTTTCTTTTAAAACGAGCGGTAAGGACTTTGTTTTTGCGGGATGAACTGAATTTTTGAACTGAACTTTTGCGTTTATATGAGTTTTTGATCGCTTTTTTTTCCATTTTATGTGCTGTGGGATAAACAAAAATCGTAAGTCTTTGATTTTTTTTTTTTTTTTAACAGCGTTCCCTGTACGGGTTAATTAATGTGACATATTTATAGGGGAGGTCATTATGCTCACGGCGATACCACATATGGGTACTTTATTTATTTATTTTTATCTTTTTTGGGGCGATTGGCATTTGTTAAGGGGAAAAGGGTGTGCGTGTTTTTATTTTATTTTTTGTGTTTGTGTTTCACTTCTTTTTTTCCTTTTTTACATTTTTAACTTTTCCCTATAGGGGATTTGTATGGGTGATATTCAGATCGCTCTTGCAATGGAGACCTGCATACAGCATTTCTGCTGTATACTGGACTCCATGGCAACTGTCAATTACCATGCCCATAGTGCATTGTGCGCATCGTGACGTCACAGACGACCCAGGAAGTGGCTTTTACTTCTCGTGGCCATCTGTTAGGAGTGCGCTGAGAGCAGGCAGCAGGAGCTCACTCCTCCTGCCTGCGACTTAGCTCCGACAATCTTAATTGATCGTTGGAGCTAAGAGGTTAAACACCCGCGGCTGGAGCTCAGTCCGGCTGTGGGTGATGTGGCGTGAGGCCAGCGGTAATATACCGCTGGTCCCATGTCGCAATTGTGTGGGGCTTGCTTGTAAGCCCACATGATCGCCAGGACGTACCCATACCTCCATTTGCTGGAACGCATACGTCCAATGTTGGGAGGGGGTTAAGAAGCGCTATAGTTCTATAATATACTCTAATGGGTCCTTGTCTGGTTTTGGTATGAGAGTGATATAAGAGTGTAGCCACAAAGATGGAACAGAGTTACCATTGTATAGTTGCACTTGATACTTGGAAAGTTCGGGGTTATAAACTCTATAGTACAGGTATGTCAGCCCGCCAGGACCCGGAGCCTTGCCATTAGATTGCTGCTTAAGCACCTCCTTGATCTCCTCTGCCGTAATTACAGCATTTAACGAGTTCACTACGTCGGTGGGGAGAGTTGGCAATTGACAGGATGTAAGAAAGCAAAAACATGTTTTGAACTGACCTCATGGTATTTGGGAAGACAAACGTTAGGTGAACAGCCGGTAATAGGAGAATGAGGGGGAAACATACAGGACCAGCTTATTAGATAGAGTGATACATCACCTCAAGTCAATAAACATCAGAGAGGTTGGGGGTTCTCTTGGAAAATGGGACATGGCAAGGCAGTCTTATCCATCACGGGTTTGGGAGGAGGAAAGAAGTCGCACATGCAAACCGTTAGCATGTTAGGGAAGAATTGGTGCAACTTTGGCAGCTAGAGTTAGATATGGTTAGTTTGGTTTTGGTTAAGTACAGAACGTGAATGTACCAATTTTGCTAGGAATACATATTAATAACTGTACTAAATGTTATTTGGTTTTTGAATTGTTGGGTTAGGGTAAAATAAGGGGGACAGAAAGAAAATAATGTCTTCAAGTAAAATCCATTTGTCAAACTCTATTATGACTCTGTTATCTTGGAAAAATGTCAATCTTTTCGTCTGTATTAATTTGTATGTCAACTGAAGATGTTCAATAAAATCAACGTTAAAAAAAAAAAAAAAAAAAGATTCTCATTCAGATGCCAATGGCACCGCCGTATGGGAATATCATCTTGTCTTAGGGTGAATTTCCTCTTCTGCTTCCTGGATGGGGTAAGCACAGATAAACCAGTATTTAACACTATAAAATGTCACTTGGGTACAATAAGAACAAAGGAGTGCACTCACAGGTGACAAACCCCTATGAGGGATGCCAACCTGTGACCGAACTAGAGCAAAGTCGGTTGTAACCAATGAGAGAGAAAGGGGCATGGGTAAGACATGGGAAAGAAGAAATAGAGAAAAAAGGGAGGGTGAGGCAATGGTAGGGGGAGGTGTGGGGGAGGAGGAGTTGTGGAGGGCATGGACCTCTCTCAATACCCGATATAATGTAAAGTCAGCGGGGGCTTCATATGTAAAGATATTGTATAGAAACCTGGCAAGGAACTAGCAGGTAATGATGCTGTCCATTGAAGAAATCAAGCCGGAGGCAAATATCCTCCAAAATCTGTGGTTGTCTCAAGTCTTGGGTGGAGAGGTGGGTTGGGAGGATAGTCCACCGGGTCCTTTATTCACGGATCTCCTTCGTTGCTTCGATACTGACTGCCATACAGGAGATGGTGGTGGTGGAGGAGTCTCCTGTTCCCAGTATATAATATCTGGAGGTGGAAGGTAAAATGCAGAACAGAAATTCGGGAGATCCCTTGGAGAACGCAAAACAGAGGATTTGTCGTCTTTATGAGCCGTTAGCATGAAGGGAAACCCCCATTTACAGTGGGTGCGGAAAATATTAAGATCACTTTAAATTTTTAACACATCTTTAAAGAAAAAAACAGAAATGTAGATATTTTTGCAAATTTATTAAACAAGAAAAAATGAAATACCACATGGCCATAAGTATTCAGACCCTTTTGCTGTGACACTCATATTTAACTCACATGCTGTCCATTTCCTTCTGATCCTCCTTGAGATGTTTCTACTCCTTCATTGGAGTTCAGCTGTGTTTAATTAAACTGATTGGACTTGATTAGGAAACGCACACACCTGTCTATATAAGACCTCACAGTGCATGTGAGAGCATATGAGAATCATGAGGTCTAAGGAACTGCCCAAGGAGCTCAGAGACAGAATTGTGGCAAGGCACAGATCGGGCTAAGGTTACAAATGAATTTCTGCAGCACTCAAGGTTCCTAAGAGCACAGTGGCCTCCATAATCCTTAAATGGAAGAAGTTTGGGACAACCACAACTCTTCCTCCACCTGGCTGTCCAGCCAAACTAAGCAATTGTGAGAGAAGAGCCTTGGTGAGAGAGGTAAAGAAGTTGGGGCTTTATGGCAAAGTGTGCCGATAGAAGCCTCTCCTCAGTGCAAGACATATGAAAGCCCACATACAGTTTGCAAAAAAACACAAGGACTCCCAGACTATGAGAAATAAGGTTCTCTGGTCTGATGAGCCGAAGATTGAACTTTTTGGTGTTAATTCTAAGTGATATATAATAATAATAATAATAATAATATATAATAATAATAATCTTTATTTCTATAGCGCCAACATATTCCGCAGCACTGTGGAGAAAACCAAGCACTGCTCATCACCTGTAAAATACAATCCCAACAGTGAGACATGGTGGTGGCAGCATCATGCTATGGGGGGAGGTGGGGTTCAGCTGCAGGAACAGGACGACTGGTTGCAATTGAAGGAAAGATGAATACAGCCAAGTACAGAGATATCCTGGCTAAAAACCTCTTCCAGAGTGCTCTGGACCTCAGACTGGGCTGAAGATTCATCTTCCAACAAGACAATGATCCTAAGCACACAGCAAAAATAACAAAGCAGTGGCTTCAGAACAACTCTCACCATTCTTTATTGGCCCAGTGAGAGCCCTGATCTAAACCCAATTGAGCATCTCTGGAGAGACTTGAAAATGGCTGTTCACCAACGTTCACCATCCAACCCGAGGGAACTGGAGAGGATCTGCAAGGAGGAATGGCAGAGGATCCCCAATTCCAGGTGTGAAAAACTTGTTGCATCATTCCCAAGAAGACTCATGGCTGTAATAGCTCAAAAGGGTGCTTCTACTCAATACTGAGCAAAGGTCTGAATACTTAAGACAATGTGATATTTCAGGTTTTTTTTGTTTAATACATTTGCAAAAATAACTACATTTCTGTTTTTTTTCTTTCAAGATGGGGTTCAGAGTGTATATTAATGAGAAAAAAAATGAACTTTTTTGATCTTACCAATATCTGCAATGAAAAAAAAGAGTAAAAAATTAAAGGGGCCTAAATACTTTCTGTACCCACTGAAAAAATATTGTATCTCTTTGCGCATAAGTTCCACCAAAAGGGGTTTCAAGCATCTTCTTTTGTGCAGGATCAGCCATGACAGATCTGGGTAAATTTGTAACTGCCCCTAAAACCCCAAGATTTCGAAATTCTATTTTCCTAGGATACGTTCTTTTACTTCAAAGTTGTGTATGCAGCACACTACATCTCTTGGCAATGCCGATGGGGATTTGGGCAGAGGTGTAACTTTGGTTCAAAACGTAGGGGGGGACCAATTTTCCCCTCCCCTATTTTTTCTATCCCCCCCCCCCTCCTTCACTCACCTTCCCCCTTTCACTTTCCCCCCTCTCCCTGCAGGAAGCGGCCCCCCTCTAACCCGCAGAATTGGGGGGAGCCTGTGACTCCCCCCTTTTCCGGGGGGGAGCCTGTACCCAAAACATTTTTGGTGAATCTATAAGTTATGATGGCTCCAATTATTGAAGTTTAGAGCCGGACGGGGCTAAAAAGCAGCCCTGGCAATAAAATAACCAGCCCCCAACAATATTTCCCTTCTGATGGAAATAAAAAGTTGCCAATCAAAAATTTTTGCTTAATCCCCATCCCCCATCACACTCCTTTTAATTCTTATACCACAACAGAATGAGAAAAAAAAAAATAACCCAATCCACTGTTCCCCTGGGAACACTTACGTAAAATACTGTCCCAAAAAGATTTTATTGCAACCAACCCAAAATGACATCACTCACTGCACCCCAGAAATTAATTATTTTAACATGGAACCACAAAAATTACTTTACTAAGTCCCCTTTAAAATTAATTTCACATTGTACTCAAAAAATTTTAAATTCATTTATACCCCCAAAAACATATTTATTAACACTAACCCAGAAATAATGACATTACTCACCGTACCCCGAATACATTTTTCACTGTACCCCAAGATTACTTAAAAACCTGTCCCCTAGAGATTAGTTTACATACTGTACCCCAGTTATTTGTTTTATTTAACGTACCACAGAGTTTACAAATTACACACGTCCCCGAGACTACATTAGGCAAAGTACTCCGGAAATTATATGTATACATATATTGAACACAGACACACTCCACACTTAGGGTGTTGGAAATTTGGTGCTTGCAAACGCAGAATTCTGATGAGCAAATGACACAGATTGCCCGGGGCAGATTTCTGTCTCTTATCCTTTAGTGCTGTTAGTGTGGAAAATGCCTCGAAGAATACTTTTGGGGCGACAGTACACACCAAAAAACTGAGTAAAATCTGTAATCTAAACAACGACGCTTTTTTTAATAGGTTAAAATCAAAAATATTGGGACCCCGTTCGAGGCAGTCAGACTGAACCATCCCGGAATCACATTAAATTCCCCGTTGAACTACCCTTGGGGGTTAGGGGCCTACTGTGCACTCTATAGTGGGGGTTTTTTGAAGACCGCGGCCAGTCCACACTTCTAAAATGCTGCAGGGCCCCCCCCTTTTCACTTTAATTTTTTCCCCGGGGCGAAAGTGCAGGAAGAAGTGCAGGCTAGCACGGGCTTACATACAGTAATACTTATACAAACTCACATATAAAGTACTACCCTATCCATACACAAAAGGGGCCTGCCCCCCCTTTGTCCCCCCTTACCGTCCCTGAGTCTGGTGTAGTTGGCATTCGGGGGAGCTTCCCTTTTACTGATGGGGGCTGAGCATGGGGGACGTGGAAAAACGATGGGGCAAAGTACAGTCCCAAAACAGAGTGTCGGGGACTGTAGCTGCATTTTTGTTTTGGTGAAGCGCCCCTCTGATCCTGCTCTCCCAAATCAGCAGCTCTCACTCTGCAGTGATACTTGAGGCTGCTACCTACTCTGTCCCCCCCAAAATGACCAGAAATATAGGAGGCAAAGGGTTAACTTCCTATTCTCATGCTTTCATATGGATTATTTTTTATTGAAGTGGCTAAAAAGTTGGGGGGGGGGCGTCCTCCACCCAAAAAAATAAGGGGGGGGGGACCAGTCCCCTCTGTACCCCCCTAAAGTTACAACTATGGATTTGGGTTTTAGCGCTGTGTGAGCCCTATCCATTTGAATTTGGTGGGTGGTTCTTCCAAAAGCGGTGGGATGGGGTTTTAAAAAGGCTAAATCTTAGTCGTTTTGGGATTCCTCGGATTCTGAGGTTTTACCCGCCCCCAAATTTTCAGGGCTTTTAAATGCTTGGTGGTTTCCCTCATTCCCCGAGCTTGTGAAGAGATTTGGGATTGAAGTTGTGACACGTATTGTCATTGTAGGCTTCCTCTAAACTGGCTCGGGGCAACTATGCTTTACGCCGATACACTGCGAATTTGTGACCGGGATTTTTGCTTTAGTCTGCAAGTAAGGTTTTAAAGTCTATTTTGGTTGGAAGATGACTCAGATATTGCTCCGTCTTGGGGAAGTTTTAGGGAGCTTCGGGAGCGTATCCCACTTAAGATTCAAGGGGGTTTGCCCGTTGCTTTCCACGTTTTTGTGTAAACGTTAGTGATGTGGTCTTCTGGCGGGTCAGACCAGTGTTGAAGTCTGGTTTCAGGTCCTTGGATCTGCTTCCTTTGAGCACCGGGTGTTTTGGGACCTTTGGTGGCATATTGCAGAGTTCGGTATATGTTAGTTTGCAGCTTACCTGTGTGCCAGGAGCAGATTCGGGGATCTCAGGGAGATTATGATGGGGAGTCTCCTTCCCTTGGATATTAGGATCCAATTTTTCCAATGTGCATATATGGCAATCTCCCTGTAGATGTAAACTTTGCGGGGGTTTTGGTAAGGAAAGGACAGGTGAGTAACAGACTTGGGGGCAGCACCCCGAACCGAGGTGGGTTTGTTGCAGCACTTGACTACAAGGGGCATCTGCATGCAATGAAGAGTGAATGTCCTCTGCTTTTTTGAAAAAGCGATATAAAGCTCCAGGCTGCGGCTCAAATGAGCTCAATGGGGCATGCTGTTATCTAGCTATTCATTTCCTGATTTTAGCCAGGATCTTAGAAAAGACAGTCAATGCCAGGGCTGTGCATAAGGTGTTCGCTGTGAACTCCTATATTACACCCTCTTATGGAGACTGTCTCTTAAGGTCTGCAGGGTAGCCAGAGATAAATCTCTTCCTTACTGTGTTGGCCTGTGTGACTTGCTATGGCTGCAGCCCACCCCTCACAGGCGCCCGCAGGCTTACCGTTAGTAATAGTTTTTAACTAGCATCCACCATATGTCTACAGTTGGTTGGCATCACTTTTTACATTTTTTTTTTTTTTCTTATACATTTGGTGGCTTTGAAAAAAAAAAAATTTAATTTTTTACATTTAAAAAAAAAATTCAAACCAATTTTTTTTTAGGGACGGTTAAGTCTTAATGTGGCTTTGAGCAGGGCTGTGGGGTCGGAGTCGTCATAAAAAAGGACCGACCTTTACTCCCAAAATATATAAAAGTTTTTCCATTAGTTCGATGCAGTGAAAAGAGCAAAAAAATTGGGGCCAGCCAGTGCTAATGCTCCCCTATCTCAGCCTTATCACATGGGGTGTAATTGAAAGACATGGAGTGCAAAGCGCTGCCCCAGGGAAAAGTTTTTCCCATGGGAAACAGATTTCGCTAAATTTTTCACCTTTTTCAAATAGTAAAAATGACCGTGCTGAGGCAATTTTTTTATACCCAACATTGTTAGAGGGGTTTCCCTGTGGGCCCGCTTTGCCCTAAAATAACCCCAAATTATGAGAGGGCCGTTTTTTTTAACCGGAAATAAAAGAGATCAGAGTAGTCATTATCAGGATCTGATGGGAAACAATACTATTTTTTCTAAAAAATTCAAGACCCAAAATGTTCCTGCAGTGTTTTGATATTACAATTTTTTTTGTTTTGACAACAAAAAGGTAACAATGTTTTGAACTTGTGATTTTAGGCTCCATATCTTTTTCCTCCACTATTTGCTTTGTACATAGGCTACTGTAAAATTTTAAAACACACTTTTCCCTTTTCTTTACTAAATTTTACTTGCAAGTATTTACATTGTTATTTACAATTCTTTCCTGTAACTGCTTTTATGTTTTGCTCCTAAAAAATCAAAATGTTAATTTTTATTATTTTTTTAGTATTTGGGAAAACCACCTTTGGTTTCAATACAACCGAAACCCCCTCCGGGCTCTTAATCAATTCAAACATACTTTGACCAAAAACAAAACCCGGGTCCCTTAAAAACAAAAATATTTAAAAGGGAAAATTTTAACAATTAAAATATATAACCCCGAAAAAAAGGGCCCCCAGAGTCGGGAAACAACCCAAGAAAAAAGCAACAACACAGTAAAACCTTAAGGCCTTTGGGGCTTTGCAAGCTTTTTTCCCCAAACTTTAAACTCCCCATATTTTAAAGCCCAAACAAAAAAGGTTTGTTTTTTAAAAAATTTGAGTCATTTTATAGAAAGCCCATTATTTAATCAAAGTTTAAAAAAACATTAACCAAAAACATTTCCTAAACAGGGCCCCAAAAAAATTTCGAAACCGGGGGAGCCATTTTTTTCCCTTTTTAAAATTTAAGCGAAAGAAATCCCAAACCTCCAACCGCTTTGCCAAATTCAGGTTAATTTCCCCCCGGGGCTTTTTTGTACCCCTACCAAGGGTGACCCGAAAAAAAGATTCCAAGTCCCCCGTAGGTTTTTAAAAAATTTTAACAAAGAGAAAAACCTTTTTTCCCAACCCCAGGTAACCCCCCTAAACCCCCCCCAAAACCAAAAAAATTTTCCCTGGCCCAGCCTTTTTTTCCCCCATTTAAAAGCCCCCCTATTCCCCCATAAAAAAATTAAATTTAACTGTTTTTTACCCCCCCTAAAAAACCCCCCCTTTTCCACCCGCGCCAAAGGGTTTTCCTCTACCTCCCGCATTTAAAAAAAATTTCATTTTTTTCCCAAATTTTTAAAGGGAAAACAAAAATACTTTGGTCAAAGGGTTTTTTGTTTTCCCAAAATTTACCTTTTTTTCAAAGGGTTAAAAATTTGCCCCCAAAAACTTTTTTTAACCTCAGGCACCACCACGGGCCAACCCCGGGTCTTTGAATGGGGGGCACATTTTCGGAAAATCTACAAAGGGGGTCGGGCACAGGGGTTTGGGTATTAAAAAACCCCATAAAAGGCTCAAAGATAATGCGGAAGTACTTTACCCTCCAGGTTCATCTGTTATTTTTTTTTCAAACCCTTTTAAACCACCCTCAAAAAACCGCCCTGCAAAAAACCCATGCCTGGGAATCACGTTCCCAGCTTCGAAGACCCCGGAAGCTGCCTTTTCATCCTTAGGCTGCCGGATCCTTGTAAAGTAGGACAATGGTGGGGGGAACCTTTGGGGCAACTATCTTTCAAAACATTGGGTCTACAAAGGGGTTGAATAGTTCCCTTCTTTGGCTTTCGCAAAGCTCCAAACTTGGTTATAGGCAAATTGCTGTTCTTTCAAATGGAACTGAGACGCTTTTCTGCAAAAGAAAGAACCCTTTTCTCTTAGTATCACACTGGGAAATTTTTCCCGACCCAACTCCCCACGAAAAAAGCCCTGCTCGCTCCCAGGTGGAATCTGGGTGTCCCTCCTTTAATATTTTCTTGCTTGATAGGGAAGGGCCAAAAATTTTTTTGGGCCGCCTTCCAGGCGCAATAGTATCTCTAATCACCAGTCCCCTGTCGGGGAATAGGAAAAGGTAGGGCCCCGAAAGGGGTGTGCAGGAGTGCCTTAGGGTCCATGGGGACACCATCTCTTCTATTCCCCTATTTGAGTAAGTAAAATTGTATTCTTAACCCCAAACAATGCGTTTTCAAGTACGGGCTAAGTTTTAAGCTCTAAATTGGGGACATTTTTACCACCCATTTTTTTTGGGAAAATTATTTCTTTAGCGCTATTCGCGGGCGCTTTTTCCCCATATAAATTTAGAAAAAAATGAGTTAAGTTTAAATTTGCATGTGTGTTTAAGCAAGGGAAATTTTTTTTTAATGATATAGCACCTTTTAAAAATCACCATTTGATTAAAAAGGCATGAGCCAGTAAGGAGAGGGAAAGGTTGCCCACTAGCTAACCAAAGTCAATTTTGTGAATTAGTGGGGGGTTTTAAATAAATTGATTCCCCCGGGCTTCCCATATTAAAAACCCAAAATTTAAAAGACTTTTTGGCAATATGAAGAATTTTTTGTTGGGGGAAAAGTTTGGGGCCAAATTTTTTTCCCGGGGGGGATATGTCCAAATTTAGATTTTTAATATTAACTTTGAACCCTGAACTTTTGCCAAAGGTTTTTTAAATTCCAATACAGGGGGACATCTTAATTGGTTGTGAGCAAAAAAACAATGGTCGTCCCCGAAAGGGCAAAACTTTAAAGGAACAAATCGCCTATCCTGATTCCCTCCAGTTCCTTCGGGAATTGGAAATACCTGGGACAGGGGGCTCAAAAAGCCAAATTAAAAAAAGTAGGGGGGAAAAGGGGGGACATCCCTGTCGGGTCCCCTTTCCCAAAAACAAAAAAACAGTGGGAAACAAAAAACCCCGGTAGGGACTACCCTTTTTGCCTTTGGGGCCAGATCAAGAAGTTTATTTTATTTTTTAAAAAAGCCCCCCATTCCCATTGGGTTCCAATTTTTCCCCCACCCAAAACCCCAAATTTGTTTATTATCAAATGTTTTTTCCCAAACCCCATCTATGGGTTAAAAGGGCCCCGGGGGAAGAGTGGTTTTTGGGGGGTTTAAAATTTCATCTAGCCCCGGGCCGGGATTTTGCGCACATTAGTAAAGGCAGCTCTATTTTTGGAAAAACCCCCACTTTTGGACGGGGAAAATAAATTTCTAGGCAGGAGGGACGCTAGTCGATCGGCCATGATTTTAGAAAGATCTTAAGATCCACATTTATGAGGGATTGGGGCGATAAGCAAAAGGGATCTAAGGGGTCTTTATCGGGTTTCCCGGGAGTACCCGGAGGGTGGGGCTTCTTTCAAAAGTTTTGGGGAAATCCCCCCCCGGGCAGAAAAAAAATTATAAAGGGTCACCAGTGTGGGGGGAGATGTCGGGGGAAAAGGTTTTTGGGAAAAATTCGGGAAGGTTATAAAAAGGGGGCCCCCGGGGGGCCTTTGTTTTCCCAAATTTTGGGAAAACCGTTTTTTTTTTACAAGCTCACCCGGGTTAGGGGTTTGCCTCCAAAAAATCTCTCTCCTCCGGGGGGAAAAAGCCTCGAATGACAACCTACCCAGTAACCCGCCCGGGACTTTTCCCAAGCCCGGCTAAAAGGGGCGGGGTTAAAGCTCGGTTTATAGTTTTTTTTGAAAATCCGGGTTAATGTCCTTCCCTTTCGTGTTTGATGCAGCCGGACTCATTTCTGATTAGCTTGTATGGTTATTGGGGGTCTCACCCCCTTTGCAAAGGGTTTGCCAAGGGCCCCCCGGGGTTTTTTTTTCCCAAAATTTTTTTAAGCCCCCCCCCCTGGCATCTTGTATTGATTTACGTGATTTCTCTCGTTGCTAAACCAGTGTTCAAAATTCTCTTTTAGCTGTACTCCCATTTTTCCCCAAATTTGGAGGGGGAATGGTTGTTTTTAAATTTTTGTATAGGGGTTTCTAAGGTTTTGGCGCCCACTTTTCAAACCCTTAAAAGCTTTTTACCCTTTTTTTTGTGCCGCTGTTTTGGATATAATTCCCCCCTTTTAAAAATACTTTTGCATTTTCCCCAAACTGGTTTTTTGGAGGTGTGTCGCATGGGATAGTTATCATCTTATTTTACAAACCACCACATTCGGGGAGGGTTTCCCCCAAAAAATCCTTTCATTTTCATGCAGAAAAGAGGGAAAACCCAAAATATTTCCCCTTCCCCCGGGGGGTAAAGTCTATTTTTCCTTTTTTTATGGGAGAATGACCCCGATAAATTTTGGCCCAAAATTTTCACCCTTTTAAACCCCGGGGTTGTTTAATTCAGGGGGGGGCCAAAAAATATTGTTTTGTAAACCCCCTTTTGGGGTGGGGGGGGGAAAAAAAAAGTAAAGCCCCCTTCCCCTTCCCGGGGGGGAAAAAAAAAATCTCCCCCACATCAAGAAGGTGGGGGGGTTTCCCCCAAAAATTTGCAAAAATTTGTCTTTTTTAAATCACCCTTGAAGGGGGTTTTTGTTTTTCCACAGTACAAATGGGACTGTTTTTTAAATATCACCCCCCTACAATTTTAAAGGGGAGTGTCTTTGGTAGTATTGTTTCATTTAAATTTTCCTGAAAAAATCCTTTTTTCCCCCATTGGGGCCGTATTTTATTTTAGGGGGCCCGGGGGGGTTTTCTCCCGACATAGGAGCCTCCCCCAAATGGGGCCTTTTTGGGCCCTTGCTTTCTCTTAGTTTTGTTTTTGAGATTTTTGTGAAAAAGTATGATAATTTCCACCCTTTTTTTTCCCTACCGCGGGGGAAACCATAAAGTTTCCCCCCAAACCCATATTTTCCTAACCCAAAAGAAATTTCCCCTTTCCAAGGGGGGTTTCCCTTTTGGAGCAGCGCAAATCAGAGCGTTTTTTTTTTCAGATGTCTTAGGCCCTTTACCCTTTTTTTTGGGGGTTTTTAAACCCCTTTTGACTTTCCAAGAACAAGATTTAAAAACATTTTAAAAAAATTAGAGGGTATATTTCGGGGTTTTTGAAAATTTGGCAATAAAAACAGAAGAAAAATTGGGCTTCAATGCCCCAAAAAAAATTGCGGGTTCAATAGATAAAAAGCAGTTTTTGGAAAAACATTAGAACAAAAACAAAGTAATTAAAATTAAAAAACCCAGACCCAAATGTGAAATTAGGGGGAGCATCATAGTTTTCGAGTTGCCCCCTCATGGGGGAGGGAAGAAGTCCTTCCCCCCCAATTTGATAGGTGTTTGAGGGATTTTGCTTTTTTCCCACCATGCAAAATTAAAACCCAAAACTTTCCCCAAATCGCCCCTTTCTGAGCTTTCGTATGACCTCTTATTAAAATGTGGGTTTTTATGAAAAGGGAACCCCCCTTGCACTTTTAAAAATAAAGTAAAAAACCCAACCCCGAAAAATAAGGAATTCCTACATATCCCAGTTGCTAAGGTCTCTTTTTAAAAAAGCATTTCCCTTTTCCGTCTGAAAATTAGCTTCCTACTTAAAACCTAAGGGCCCTAAAAACCCTTTTTCCCCTTTTTGGTGGGCTACATTTTGGTAGAAACCTGCGCCCCCAACATGGGGACCTGGCTCAGTTATTTTCCACTAGATCTTTAGAGTAAGGTGTTTAAAAACGGGGGGCGGGGCGCTTACGTTGTTTTTGGGGAGCTCGGGGGTGATGGGGTTTTCCCCAATCGGGAAAAAGCTTGGGAAAAGAGCCGGGAATCACCTCAGATGGTTCCCCTTGAGTGAATTGTGGGGGAGAACCTCCCTCGAGCGCGGGCGGTGCTTACCCAAGTATCCCTGGGCTTCCCCCGGGGTATGGTAGGGGGGAGAGTTCCCTTTTTTGTGAAAAATGCGGGGGGCCCGGGCCCGGAATAGTGACAAATTTTGGCTCTTAAATAGAGGTGAGTGGTGAGGGGGGCCCCCGAGTTGGGGCAACCCGGCAGAGGTCTTCAAAGTTTTAGAAGTCTTTCCCTGAAATAATAAATCGGATGAAGAGATTTGAACGTCTGAGTATTTCGGCTTTGTCAGCGAAGTTCAGTACTTAACTAGGGTTTTTCTTGGTCGGGCCCCGAATGGAACGAAGTTTCCGCCTGATTGGGTTCCCTTTCCCATTCCTTTCGGGTTTTGGCCCCAACCCAGGGTCTTTTTCCCCCGGCAGTCTGGATAGACCGAGAATTTCGGGAAGAACTTGTTCACATAGTTGGTCAAGGCGTGTTGAGGCACCATTCAGGGAGGCCGATTTTTTCCCAAATTATGGTTTGGAGGGGTTCCCCAGGTCCTAATTTTTTCAGCCATTCTTTTGTTTTCGAAAAGACATCTTTTCAGCTGGAACGCAGGGCATCAGCGCCCATTTCCAATGATGGCCCTTGAATTCAGGATTTCCGTTTTCACCGTGCCTCTAATACCCCTTTTATTTGGCAAACGTATGCGCTACTGTCGCAGCCAGGGTTTCCTGTGTCAGGCGCTATTTGCCGGCCACCTCTGGGATCTTTTGTAAATCTTTTGGGATGGCAGAGGGATCCATAAGGGTTTTTTGAGCGGGCGGTCTGGGGCTGTTGGATGGCATTGATGCGAATCCAGTCCGTGTTAGCGGTGAGCTGTTGTGACGCTTCTAAAGAAGGGATTTCCATTTTTGTTTTGTCTTTAGGGGTTTAGGTTTTCCCCCTTTTCCGGGGAACTTATTAATCTTGTTGGCTCTTTTTGAAAATGTAAGGCGGGGGGGGTGGGGGTGGGCTAAAATAAGAGCAGGTGTTATTCCTGGATGAGTGGGGAAAAAATTTTTGAGGGTCAAATGTCCTGGGTGTTGATTCAGTTAGAGATTTTCATAAAAAGAGTTTGGAGCAGTCCCTAAATTTGGGTTAGAATAGAAACAGACCAGGGCGGGGGGTTAATGTTAGCGCTGGTGTATAGATGCATGCGCAGCAAAATTTTCAGCACGGCTGATGTATTGTTAGCAATCGAGTTGTTGGGTTTTGAGGGGAGTGCGTGCCCCAAAAGGGGTTGTGAGAAGTATTGACAATGGTGTGCGCACTCTATGCGGCTCTAGAATAACAATGTCCCTGAGTGTGGACCCTCCAGGCAGGGCGCGATTTGTGGCCTCTGGATCCAAATTATTCCCAAGGGGTTTAGCTTTTTTTTTTCCCCCTTTTTTAATTTTTGTCCCCGGGGGGGGAGCCCCATTTTCCCTCGGTGCGGCGGGGGGGAGGCTCCCGGTTTATGGCGGGAAGTGGGGGGAAGGCAATGACGGCCGTTTTTAAAAGATCCTCCCCCTTTTTAAAATCTATTGTCCCCGGGGGGGGGTCGCTGGCGGGGTTGTTCCCCCCCCGGGTTGTGGATGTTTTTTTGGGGGTTAAGGCGCCCGGGGAGTTTCCGCTCTGTCTCCTCCCTCCTACGCTGCTGCTGGGGGGTTTGGCGCGCTGCCGTCCTTCCCCTGCCTTTCTCATTTGCCGGGGCCAAAGGTTTTGCCTCGGGGTCCCCCCGGTGTGGGGAACTTTTTCCGTCCCCTCCGGTAGCTAATTTTCGCCGTTTGAAGGTGTTTCCGGTTTTTGGGGGGGGGGGGGGGGGGGGTTTAGGGGGGGGGGGTGGGGGGTTGTCGGTTTTCGTTTGTTTCGGAGCTCGTGCGTCGCGTTACCCCCAATGGGGGGGCCGGGAAAAACCGGAATTCAAGTGAACTTTTTTGGTTCGGGGTTGTAAAACCGGGTGGGGGCGACAAACCAGGTGAAAGTGTGGTCTTGCCTCCCAGTCAAGCCGGGGGGGTGTGTTTGGGGGTGTCATGGTTTAGGTTGCATGAGTGCTCCCGGTGTGGGGAACTAGGTTCACTGAGGGAACGAGGAATCCCAAAAATGTATTTGGGGACATGCTGAAATAGAGCTTGACCCCCTTTCCCTTTAAAAAAACTAGGGCAGAGCAGTATTCCAACATGATAATGACCCCAAAAAACAATCTCCAAGAGGCCCCTTTCCCTTTGCAAAAAAAAAATGGGGTTTAAAGGTGGGGGAGGGGCCAAAGATGTCTAAAAGACCAAAAACCTTTTTGGCATCGGGGGGACGTTTTAAAGGGAAGGTGGAAGGGGAGAAAGGTCTCAAACTTTCCACCAGTTTTTTTGATGTCGTCATGGAGGAGGGGAAAAGAGGTTTCCAGGGGGTAAAAACCTGTAAAGGGCTTAGTAAACTGAAACCCAAGAGAGTTAAGGCAGTGCTTGGGAAAAAAAATGGTGGTCAACAAAATATTGACATTTGGGGCAAAAT
>JAODAL010030223.1:0-50301 GCA_025379985.1 Phyllomedusa bahiana | reverse complement strand
AAAAGGGGGGAAAGTGAGTGGGGGTACAGGGGGAATGACCTGGTAGGTGCAATGTGGAAAGGAAGTAAGCCGACTCCCCCAACCCGGCCGTTTTTCAGGTCTGGGGGGGGGGGGTGAAGTTGGGGCCCCCAAGGGCCCGAAGCGGCAAGGGAAGGGGTGTCAGATGGCTGGACCCAAAGGGTTTTTTGTGAGGGCAAGCGGGTTTGGGGGAGTTTGAAAGAAACAGGTCATGAACACATGATTTTTGTTGCAGAGGGATCGGCGTTCCTTAGAGCACATTAAAAGGGGCAAAAAAGATGTACAGCAAATAGCAAGCAGATTAGCGGGGGTTTTCTATGGGAGGCAGAGGGGGAGGGGGGGATGAGCATTAAAGGGAGGGGGGGGCCGGGTTTGGGAGAGTTTTCCCCTGCAAAAAAGAACGGGAGAATGAAAAAAAGAAAAGCGAGGGTTCAGGTTTAATATGAGGGGGCTTTTTGTGCATTTAAAATTGGGGCTGGGGGTTTTGGGGGGGTTGAAAAGGGAAAATGCGGGTGGGATGAGAACATAGGGAGGGAAGGAAGGGGGACTATTTTGGAAAAAAATTGTCTGGGGGCAAGACAGGGTGGTCAGATGGGGGCAAAATTCTGAAAAAAGGAAGATAGAAAAATAGCAAGAAAGGGAAAATTAAGGATTTTGCGAGAAGTGCAGCTATTTACAAAAAGGCCCGATTAAGCCCCCTTTGGCTCCCTTTTTTGGGCCCTTAAACCCAAGTTTCCGGGGCCCCTAAATTTATTGGGTTTTAAATTTTTAAAAGGATTGGCCATTTAAAAGGGGGTATTTAATTTTTGGGCCGTGAAAAAGGCCCCCTTTCGGGGACCGGGGGCCACAACCCGGGGAAGCCCGGGCCAAATACTAAAAAAACTAATTTAAAAGGAAAGGGGGCTTTCCAGGTGTCGAAAATTTGGGTGGGAGCTTTACCAGAAAAGGGGCGACCATTTCAAGGGAATTTTTCTGGGTTCTTTTTCCCAACACGGAAAAAAACGGAAAAAATTTTTAATGGAAGAACAAGCCTGGGAAAATTTTTTTCTTTCCCCAAAAAAACCCCCCTTAAAAAAGAAAAAGAAAATTTAAAACCCAGTAAAGCCTTTTTGGTTTGGGTTTTTGGGTTTTTCCCCTTTAGCCAAAAAGGAGGGAAACCCTTTAAACCCAGGAAATTAACCAATTCCCACAAAAATTAAGGGGGGTTGTGTTTGGCTAGGGAAAATTTTTGCTTGTTTTCCCACCAAAAAGGGACAGAAACCCATTAAAAACTTAAGGCCAAGGGAAAAATTTAAACATATTTTTTGGCTTTTTGGTTTGGCCTTGGTTTTTTTCCCCGGGGTCCAAACCAAAAACCCCTTTACCTTGAAGGATTGGAAGGGAAAAAAACCCCGAAGTCCACATGAATTTTTCCCCCCAAAAAAACCCCCAAAGTCTCTCTTTTAATTTTGGGATTTTTTCGGGGGTTCCCTTTTTTTTTCCTTAAAAAAGGGGAAAACTAGAATTTTTGGCAGTGAAAATTTTGGCCCTGGACAGGGTTCCCACGGGACCCGGGAGGCTCCTTGGGAAAACCCCAAAATACCAATTTTCCATAAAAAACCTTTTCAGTAGGGCCGGCCCCAGAAAAACCCCTTTTTTAAAAACCTTTCCAATTTTTGTTAAATTTTACCAAACCTCTTCAATGAAAGAGTCCTAAAATTATATTTGGCTCCCCCCTTAAAAAAACCCAGGGTTTTTCCCCCCTTTGGGGAAACCCTTTTTTTGTATCTCCTTTCCCCAAAATAGCGGGGGTTAAAAAAGGAAATGGCTATTAATTTACCAAACCCCCAAATTTTTTTCCCCAATTTTGGGGTTTTGCCCAATCCCCCCCTTCCCTTTTTTCCTTGGGGGTCCTTTTGGGGTTTTCCCCTGCCCGGGAATTTACCTTAAAATTTTTAAAAACCTAAAACCCCCCTTCTCTTTTTTAACCCCCTTGAAATGGGGGTTTTACCCTTTGGCCATTTCACCCGAAAAAAAAAAACTTTCCCCCGAAAAAACCCCCCGGTTTTAAACCAGCACTAGCACCCATTTGCCCTGTTTTTTTGAACCTTAACAAGACCCCAACCTTTTTTTCCCAATTTTTAATTTAAACCCTTGGGCCTTGTTATTTTATTTTTTGGGGCCCCCTTTTGATTAGTTTTTTTTGGGACAATGGGAAGACTTTTTTTTTCCCAATCCCCTATCTTTTGTATTTTTTCTTCCCCATTTTTTGTTTAAAAACCCAAAACAACCCAAAACCTTTAGTAAATTGGGTTTTGTTTTTTTGTTTCCAGGGAACTCTTTTGTCAAGTTTTCAAGTATTTCCCTTTAATGGTTAAAAAAAGGGGTTGAAGCCCCATTAGTTTTCCCTTTGGGGAAAAACTCTCAAAATCCAAAGAACCAATAAAGGTATGGTAAAAGGGCCGGTCCCCCTTTCTTTCCCCCCCCCTTTAATCCCAAATAAACCCCCTTTTAAAACAATTCCAAAACCCTAAATGTTTTTTAAATGCTTTTCCCACCAACCGGTCGGTCTGGGGAATGGAAAAATTTCTTTTGGAAAAAATTTACTTAATGTTAATATTTAGAAAAAAAACCCGGGAAAAGGAAAAATTTTTTTTGTAAAATTTGCCAAAATTTAAATGAAGAGAATTTTGTAAGGCATTTTTATTTCTTTCTGAAAGCAAAATTTTTACATACTTTTTCTTTAGTATTGGAAAGCATTAAACATTAAACGGGTATGACTTGGGTCAAACATTTTGGAAAACCCTTCCACCCCCCTTCTCAAAAAATTTGGTAGGAATTTTGGCCCATTCCCCCTGACAGAAACCCGGGTGAAAACAGAAAATTTTTTAATGGGTCGCCTTGCTCAAAAACCTGCCTTTTCAGTTTTCCCCATAAATTTTGAAAAAGGAAATTGAATCAGGGCTTTTTGATGGTAAACTCCAAAATTTTTTTAAAAAATTGGTTATCCTTAACCCACATTGAAACCCCATTTTTAAACATTTATGCTTAAAATTAAATTGTCCTTTTGGAAAGCATTTTTTTTTCAAACACAGACATTTCTGCAAACATAAAAGGCTTTTTTTCCCGGGTGGGGCATTTTCAAACTTAAAACGGCTTTTAAGTTTTTTTTTTGGATTTAAAGGGCTTTTTTTCGGGCAGAGTGGCCTTTCAGCCCATGTTAAATACAGAACACCTTTTCACTGGGGAAAAAGACACAACTTAGCAGCCCCTGCCAGAAACTTCACAAGGTCTTTTGCTTTTTTTTTTGGGGGTTAAATAGGGCAAAAGTCAGCAAAACAAAATTTATCTCGAACCAAAAACTCGTTTCCTTCCTAAATGGAATTTTTGGCGGGACTTTTCCCATTTTTTTTTTGTATTTTGGTAAAAAAAAATTTTTTGTACAGATAAACCAAGGCACCTTAAATTAATTTGGAAATTCCCAACCCCAAAGGAAGATCCAACTTGTGCAACCCAAAATTTCCCCTTCCAAAATATCTTGGCTGTTTTCTTTCACATGATGCTACCCCACAAAACCCAGGTTTTTCTAGCGGGGTTTTTTTTAAATGCAAAAAAAATTTTTTGGGAATTTTAAAGGAAAATTTTTAACTTCAACTAAAAGGACTCCCCAGGGGGAGCAAAGGTTCACCCTCCAGGGGGCGAATTTGATGTTTGCCGGGTGGGAGCAGCAAACATCTAAACACCCCCAATAATCCTTTTGGCAAACTCTAACTTTTGGTATGGGCCAACATCGACAACCTCCTACAGTAGGGGGTTTCCGGGATTGGCCCATCCCAGTTTTTTAAATTTTCCAAATTCAACAATAACGTTTTAAACCCCCCTTAACGCCCTTTGGGGGCGTATGAGTACGTCCCAGGGCCGCAAAAGGGGTTTTTTTTGCGGGGAAACGTCCGCCCCCCCCCCGCACAGGCCCCGGGGGTTTTTTAGCAAAAAATCGCCGCTAACCCCCGGGCAGTAAAAAGCGCCGGGGGGTGGCTCCGCCTGCTGGCGCTTTTTTAAAACCCCAAACAGAAAACCCGCGCCAAAGATGGCCGCGGCGTCTAAATGAACGCCGATCCGCCCGACCGGGCATGGGGGTGGGGAGCCTTGTAAGGCTCCCGTCATTTAAACCCTTCCCATTTTGGGCCCCACTTCCCGTCCGCAAACAGGAAGGGGAAAACCCCATCTTTGGTTACACCCTAAGGCATTGCCTAGGCAAGCTTTATTTTTGTATTAAAAAACGCCCACCTAGGGGGTCAAGAAAACCAAATGGGGGCCCTCAATGTTACAGTAAAAAATAAAAAAAAAATAAATTTTTAAAGTAAAAAAAAAAAAAGTTTTAAAATTTCAAACCCCCCCCCTTTCCCCCCAAATTTTTAACAAATAAAATCATTAAAATAAAAAAAAAATTTCCCCTTTTTTTTGGGTTACCCGCCGCTTTCCAAAAAGGAGTCCAAACTATAAAAAAAATAACATAAATTTCCCCCTACACTGAACCCCGGGTTAAAAAAAAAAAAAATTTCCAAACGAAAAATTTTTCCTTTTTTTGGTCTTTTAAAAGGGTCACAAAAAAAAATGGAATAAAAATATCAAAAAAGCCCGGTTCATACCCAAACTCAACGAAAAAAGTACTTTTTCAGCCCCCGCAAAAAATGCCCCTTCACAAAATTCCTTTTAAGGTGTTTATTTAAAAAAAAAAGTTATTGGTCCCCCAAAAAATTTTGCGCCGTGGCGAAAATTTTCAAAAATAGAAAATGTTTGGAATTTTTTTTAAACGGTACCAAAAAAAATAAGGGAAAACCCAAAAATTTTTGGAATTGCCGGATGCGTAAAAACCTTTAAATACAGATAAACATTATATTTCCAAAAGATTGAACGCCGAAAAAAGGGAAAAAAAAACCCCGAAAACAGGGGGAAAATTTTACATTTTTTTCCAAAATTTTTGCCCCACTTTGGGAATTTTTTTGGGTTTCCCGTATTTTCTATGGGTATAGTGAAAATACCGTTAGAAAGAAAATCTTGTCCCGCAAAAAAAAAAAGCCCTCAAGGCCCTATGTAGGGAAAAAAAAAAAAATTATGGCTTTCAGAAGGCGGGGGAAAAAACAACGTGTCCCAAAAAAAAAAAAACGCCGGTCCTTAAGGGGAAAATTTTTGGGAATTTTAAAACATACAAAAGTTGAATATAAAACCCTAACCCTACCTTGGGATTTCAGATTAACAGATACCCGCCCAATTGAAGGGAAACTTACCATTTTGGGTTTTAGAAAACCCCCCCTACTGGAAATACTATTCTAAAGGGGCAGACAGCTGTCCCCCTGACACACATTGAATTCCAAACCGGGGGAAAAAGTTTTGTTTTTTGAAAAATGGGGAAATATGACAAAAAAAAAAAAATTATTGATAGAGACTAAAGGAAAGGGGGTATACAGAAAAAACAAATAAAAACAGGCCAAAAAAAAAATTAAATAAAAAAAACACAAAAAAAGTTTTAATTAAGAAGAAATGTGAAAAAACCCTAAAAAAAAAAAAGGTGTTTTTTTCCACATTTTCATTAAAAAAGTTTACTAAAAAAAAAAAGAATTCTTTAGGAATGTAAAAATATATTAGGGCCCAGACAACATTTTAAACTATTTATTAATGAGGGAGTTTTAATGGTTGAAAACGACGGAGTAAAACCATAGCGGAATAGTATATAACCAAGCAATTCTGGATAAAATTTTTCCCTAAAAAAAACCTGGTTTTAAAAATTATTTTTTGGCCTTTTTTTTCCATGCAAAAACAAAATTTTTAACAAAATGCAAAAAAAACTAAAAAAAACCAAACTTTATGATTACGGACAAAATTAATGACAAGAAGTAAAAAATTTAAAAAAACAATACAAAAAAAAAAAGAAGATTCTAATCCCCAAAAAAAAAACGGAGAAAAAAAAGGGGGAAAAGAAAGAAATGGGGAAGAAAAAGAGCTTCAACAAAGAAAAAAAAAAGGGGGACAGTATTTTTGTGGGGTTTAACTCCCACTATTCTTTTTGGGGAGTTTTAAAAAAAGGGAAACAAAATTTTCCCCCACAAATAAATTTCCCCGTTTTTTTTGAAAACCTTTGTTAGCCCTTTTAAAAAATTTGGGGAGGCTATTTAGTCAAAAAACCCAAAAAGGGGGAAAGAAATAGATTTGGGGGAAAAAAGGAGATAAAAAATTTTGGATGAGGATTATCAAAAATGAAAAAAAAGGGGTTTAATTTTTTCCCTGAAAAAACAATCCTAAGGGGCACTTAAAAGGAAATTACATCAGGAAATTTTTTCAGATAAAGGGGAAGAGATTGAAATCCATCACAGTTTTAACCCCCCCCTTTTTACTACCCCTTAAAGGGCAGAACTAATTTTATGGACATTTTTAAACCCGTTATGGAGAAAAGATCTAAAAATTTTAAATAAAAAAAGGAACAAAAGGAAAACAATAAAAAAACTTAACTCAAAAAGTGAGGTTTAGAAATTTTAAGGAATTAAAAAAAAAAAAAAAAAGCCTTTATTAAAAAAAAAAACCCGATAAGGGGAGATTTGATTGCTAAAAATGGATGCAGGATTTTAATAAAAAAAACAGGGCTAGAAATTTAAAGGAACAAACAGAACTACCGTAAATTGGCCCAAAAGATCCAACTAAAAGAAATTAAAATCTAATATGAAAAATTTAATACGGGAAAGGTGTAAAAAAAAGGAAAAATTATTTGAAAAAAAAAACCCCCATTTTTCCCCAACCTTTTACGGTCCCCCCCAAAAAACACAAAAGGGGATTTTTCCCCCTAAATTACCATAGTGTCAGATGA
This sequence comes from Phyllomedusa bahiana, assembly GCA_025379985.1. Lineage (NCBI taxonomy): Eukaryota > Metazoa > Chordata > Amphibia > Anura > Hylidae > Phyllomedusa > Phyllomedusa bahiana. Next base: position 43,445 of record JAODAL010030223.1, on the reverse strand, counting down.
AAAATGCCTATGTGAGAGACTGAATAAGGGGGTAAACTTTTGTCTACAGACACAAGTAAAAAAGGGACCCCCCAGGTTATCTGAAGAGAAAAATTTATTCAGTGATTTTTAAAATCCCTTTAAGGGAAAGCTTTTTGAAAACCATCTAAAACTAAATAAATACACAAAAAAAGCAGTAAAAAATTTTTTCTCCGGGAATGTTTTAAATTTTTTTTTTAAAAATTTTTTTAATTTGAAATTTAAACGGAGTTTTTTATTTAAAAATTTCAAAGAGCCGCCAAAAAGGACAAAACGGCCCTTTAAAACCCTTTCATGGTGAATTTAAAGTTTGGCCTGGTGGGGGGATAAAGGTCATCTATACACCCCCATAACCCAAATTTGCAAAACTTTTGTCGGGTTTAATGGGTGCTAAAATCGATGCCCTTTCCCTCAATTTAAGGGTTTGGGAAGTGGTTTTTCCATACCAGAAAAAATTTCCTATGTCAACAAAATAAGAGCGTTTAACGTTAACTATCGCCCTCGGGTCGAAAGTCAATATGGGCAATTATCAATAAATATCCAAAGTCGTAATAGATTATAAACCGGGAGGGCCCTTTAAAGCTAGGGGAGGGGGAAAAACACCTTCATTCTTAAAACCCAAACGGGGAAAGGAGAACCCCGGAAAATAACACCCACAACAGTAAAATTTGGAAAACTGTTTACATTTTAAAGGCAACCCTTGGGTTTAAAAAGCCACAAAAAAAAACTCACAAAACCCATTCACATCCCTGTTTTTGTCCCCACAGCAAAAACCCTTAAACCTGCATAAACCCACAAATTAAAAATTCCCGAAGGCAGTATAAATTTAAAAACATCATTTTACTTGAACGGGGACTTTTAATATCCCGGGCCCCTGGAACGCAGCATGACCCCAAACCCCCCCCCCCCCCCCTGAAACCCCAGATTTAAAAAATTCCGGGGAAAAACCCTTTAAAACCCCCATTTTTATTGAACCCGGGGCCCTTAAAAATAACCCGTCCCGGACCCCAGAAAGACCCTTAAACCTTTTCTTTAACCCCAAATAAAAATTGGCCCGGGGAAAAAGGGTCTTTGAACCACCTTTTAGTTGAACGGACATTAAAATATAACGTCCCTTTTTCCCCCAGTAAAACCCTTAAAAACCCGCTACCCCCAAAAAAAATTAAAAAATGCCGGGAAAAAGTCTTTGGAAAAACCCAAAATTTTAGTTTTAAACTGGACAAATTTAAATATATCTGGGCCTGTCCCAGTAAGCCCTTAAACCTGTCCCGACCCACAAATTTAAAAAATGCTGGGAAAATTCCCTTTTAACCACCATGTTAATTTTAAAATGGACAAAATTTTTTAACCTGTTTTGTACCCCCAGTATTCCCCTTAAACCGTCTGACCCAAGTTTTAAAAATGCCCGGGGAAAAAAGGGGTTTTTTTGAACCAACCCTTTTTTGTTTCACTGGCATAGACTACCCCTTCCTGGGGCCCCAGCATAAAACCCCCAAAACCCGCATTACCCCCATATTAAAAAAAGGTTGGGGGCCCGGAAAAAAGGGGTCCTTTTAACCACAATTTTTAGTTGAAACCCGGACATTGACTAATCTGTCCTGTACCGCAAATGACCAAAACCTGCTGAAACCCCAGATTAAAAATGCCGGGAAAAAGGAGTCTTTAAAACCCCCCTTTTTGTTTCACTGGGCATTTGACTATTTCCGTCCCTTTTGGGCCCCAAACATGAAAACCCCAAACCTGCAAAGAACTCCCACATTTAAAAAAAACCCGGGAAAAAAAGGGTCTTTCAACCACCAAAATTTTGTTTAAATGGACATTGACTATAACCCTTTGGTCCTTTGTTTCCCCGAAAAAGCCAAAAAGGGGTCCCCAAAACCCAAAACAATTTTGACCCCCCATAAAATTTTAAAAAATGCCGGAAAAAAGGGGTCTTTCCAAACCCCCATTTTAGGGGGAACTGGGGCTTACTATACCGTCCCCGTAACCCCCACCCTGAACCTAAAACCCGTTTGGGCCCACAAACTACAAATTTTCACTATCTATTTTGTACAGTACTGTCCCTTTTAGTAATTTTTTGGTAACTGACCCTTTTTTTTAAACAAATTTTATTTTGTGGAAAAATTTTATTTATAGTTTTCATTATTTTCATTTTGGGTTTTTTTTCAAGTGTTATAACATTCAACCCTACACCCCTCCCTGCGTTTTTTAAAAAAGGGATTTTTTTCACGTTTTAGATGTGTTAAATTTGTCCCCCCCCCAAACCCCAAAAATAATAAAAAATGTCCCCAAAACATCCCCCCAAAAAAACTTTTTAGTTAAAGACAATTTTCCCCCCCCTGGCTTCTGAAAACGATTTGGGCCCAAACAAATTTAATGGGTTTTTATTTTTCCTCCAAAACCTTCTTCCCGTGAATTTTGGACGACTCCCCCCGAGATCAAATATTTCAAAACCCCATAGTGACCCCGCCCCAAAAATTTTAACCCCCAATTTTTGGGAATTTGGGGCCGCCCAGGGGGGCCCCTTTTTGACACTACTTAACCTCACAGAAAATCCCCTTTTTCAAAAACCCGATTTTTTTTTAGAGAAATTTGAAGCCCTCCCGATTGCCCCTAAAGGGGAAAAGCCAGTGCTGGGCCACCGCCTCTGTTAACACGGAGGTCCATCCCGCCGGGCCAAAATTACAAATGGGTTTGGGGGGAGAGCCCAGGCTGGGGGTCCCCTATCAATTTAAAAACGGTAAAAAAGCCCTTTATACGCAGCAAAAAGAAAACAAATTTGTGCTGAAGGGAAGGGGGCGGAAAACGGGAAATTTTGAGGGAAGACCTCCAGCCTTCCCGTACACAGTCAAGACCTGGGTAAGCGCTTTTCCCCCCCCATGGGGTGCGGGCCAATTTTAGCTTCAAATTTGGGGAAATTTCTGGTGGTTAAACCCCGGGTTTCCCCCCAGGGTCCCCTTTTTTTTGGCATTCTTTTTCTCTTTTACTCAAGTGCGGGGGAAAAATTTTTCTCTGTTCTTTGTTCTCTGTCCGCTCCATAACCCATGTCCCCTGAAAACCTACATCGGTCAAGTCCTTTTCCCGTACCTCCCTTTTACAATTCGAGGAATTTTTTTTACCCATTTTGGGACATGCAAGTTTTTTATATTTAATTCAAAAAAACACATTTTTTTAAAATAGGATGGAATCCCCCCCATGTCTTTTTTTATCTCTTTTTTTTTAATTTTTATTAAATTGGGGTTTTTCTCAAAACAAGGGGTTGCTAGCTAAAGTTAAAAAATTTTTGCAAAAACAAGGTCATTTTTTTCAATTTGTGTCCCTTAAAAGTGTCCTACCTATTTCTGACAGCACCATCACCCTTTACCAAATCTGACAAAGTGAAGCCAAAAAAAGGGCTGTTTAAACCACATTTTTTTTCAATAGGGAAACCCGTATCTAGCTGCAGGGCACAGCAAAAAGCCCCCAAAAATTCAAAACATGACCCTTTAGCCCTTTTGACAATTGTGAAGAACAAATGCCCGTTAGAAAAAAAAAATTTTTTTTTTTTATAATAGAAAACCCTTAAAAATTGGCCCCGCAAAGAAAACCAAAAAAATTTTTTTTTAAAAAAATTACTTCCAACAGCAGCCCCCCTTTAAAAAAATTTGGAAAAAAGGGGGAAATGCCACTTAAAAGCCACATTTTTGTTTTTCCCCAAAAACCCCTGAATTTTTTTGCTGTATCTCAAGAACAAGACCCCAAAAAATTTTAATTTTGACTTTTCCGCCACTATTTTAAAAAAATTTTGGGTTTGGGGAAAAAGCCCCCTTTGAAGCCACATTTCTTTTTCCAAAACCCCTAAATTTTAGTTTAAACCCACAGCAACAAGACCTCAAAAACCCTTGACAATGCAAAACTTCTAAAGAAAAAAGTAAATGGAAAACCAAATTTTGTACGAAACCTTTCTGTCTTTTACCCTTCCCCCTCACAAACAAAACCAAAATGAACTGTTGGGGAAAGAGAATAAAAAAATTTCAGAAGAAAATTTTTCATTTTAAAAAAAAGTTTTCAAAAGGACCATTTTTGTTTGAAAGGGAAAAAGAAGTAGACCGGAACTAATCCCGGGACCCCCGGGGAATTTGGGGGCCCCAACATCATCAGAGATTCAAGCCTGAATTCCTTTGATGAAATCAAACGATCCAAAATTTTCTGTGGGGAAAACCGGATGCTTTGTCGTAATGACCCCCTCCATCTGTGCTGAAGGTCCCCTTTAGATATGACGCTGGGGCTGTGGGGAGGACAACACCCTAAGGGGTGGGGAGTACACGGCCGCCACCAATTTTTGGGGGACCCCAAAATTTTATTGGGTCCCCGGGAAAACAACAAAAACATCGGTGTTGAGACCAGATAGTCCTGCACCATAAAACTTAAAACTGGGCTCTGGGGTTGGAAAGGTTTTGGCCCCCGCATTGCAAAAGCGTTGGGAAGGGGGTAAATTTAAAAATTGCCAGAGGTCCCCCCTTTAGGGTTTTGCCCCCCCCCTTCCCCCTGCTGGGCCGGGCCCCCCCGGGTACTTGGCACTCTACTGCTGCCCCTTCCTGATGTTTTTTCCCCTTGTTTACATTTTAGGGAACGGAAGGGAGAGGGGAAAAGATGTCTCCAGTTGATCAATCACAAGGTTTTCCCCTTTTTCCTGCATTTTACTCTCTAAATTTGGGGGGGTGGAAGGAAAAATGGGTGAGTTTTGTTTTGTTTCCGGGGGTCCAGGAGGGTGGCCACCCCCCTAAATGTTGTTCATTTTGATGGCCCTTTAAAAGGAAGATCATGTTTGAGGAAATGGAGCCCAAAACACCCCAAGTGAAGTTGGATGCCTTGATTTCCCTAGGGTCGAGGGGGGAAATGGGAAACTGAACTTCCTCATCTTCCCTCCTCCGCCTCAAATTTTGCCCCAACCCTTTCCAAAGCAGGGGCGTCGGGAACGCGGTTATGAATACCTCCTCCCCGCTCCTCCGGCAAAAGCCCTTTAACAAAAGGGCCCCGACTTGCCCCGAGATGATTTCACCCCGGAAACGAAGTGCCCCTTTACTAGCCCTGGACCCCGAACCACTGCCTAAGGAGAAAACCATGAAATTGGGGAAACTGTCCGGGGCCTTTTGGGTTCGACGGAGAGAAAGGCCCGTTTCCGCCTCTGTTTTCCCCTCTCCTCCCCGTCCTGCGGGAAACCTTTTGGTTTTCAAAGAATTCCCAAAAAGATCGTTCCCCGAACAAAAATCACCACAATGCCATGCTGAAAAAGGGCCAAACCGCACTTACCCCTTTTGGAGGCATTTTTCAAAACTGGCAAGAAGGTGGCAGAGCTCTTTTACCTGCCTCCACTCTCGGGGCCAACACCCGAGGTTTCCCCACCGCTGCTTGTCCCGGGCCCGTTTCACTTTCAAACGCGAATGGAATTGCGCAGCGCCAAAAAACCCTTTTAGCATGTGGAGGGTTTGGGAATTTCCCGCGTGTTGCCACAACCAAAAATGAAAACGGTTTTAAGGGGAGGGGAGGGTGACGCTTCCCAAAACCCGCCAGGGGGGACGAAGCAGGGTTCGAACGGCGGGAAATTGCGAACTCAGAACCCCCGAGCCTTCCTCCCAAAGCAATTCCCCCAAAACCCCGGGGACCCCTTTAAAATTTTTTGGAGACAAAGGGTTTTATGACATGTGCCAGGAAAAGGGGGGTGCTCCATCCAAAACCCATCTTAAGGGCGGCCAGCAGATTTTCCCCCCGTTTTTCGCACACCCCCTTGCCTGGGACAAGGTTTTTTGGCACCCAGCCAAACCTTGGTCCTTTTTTTGGGGAAACCCTCCACAGCCCTGAAACCCGTGTGTGGAAAAGGGCCCCCAAGGGCAAGGGTTTAAAATTTAACAAAGGCCTGGGTTTTCTGGGCACTTGAGGCCCCCAGTGGGGCCTTGTGGGAAAAAAGCCCTGCACCATCCCGCAGTTTTGAAGACGTGGGGCCGAGCCGGGGACCACCGTCCCCCCAAAGACATCCACCCAGCCACCCAGGAACGTCACAGAGAAAAGCGACCCTTTGGGCCGTGAATTTCTAAATCCTTTTGTCCCCCTGGGCAGACGACTTTTTCCCCGGGCCCCAAGCAGACAATGCGCTTTTAAATTTTTTGATGATACGGGGGCTAGGGCAGGGTGGCTTTTCGGAAAATAAAAAGGGCCCGCTCGGGAAACTGGTATTGGGGCCCGCAAAGGGGCCCTGACGGGCGGGCCCCTCGTGTCCCCCCGGGGGAAAAACAACATTTCCCCCAAAAAAGGGAAAAAAACCTGGCAATTTCCCACATTTAGGCTTTTGGCTTTGGGTTTGGTTTTTGGGGTTTAAAAATGTTTTTTTCTGCTTTCCCCCGGGAAAACAGAAGGGGTGGCTCTAGACGGCCCTGTATTCGGCGTGGGGGTTCGCAAACTGGCGGAAAAGAAGGGGGAGGATGGGTCTCTGGGGGGTGCTGGGGTACTCCGGGGGGAGGTGGAGGCTTTAAGCGGAGGCTGATCCCCCGTCAAGACTCTGAGGGGACATTGGGGAGCTGAGGGAAACCCTTGGGAGTGGGAGAGGAGGAGGGGGCGGGGACAAAAGGGTTTTGACAGTGGTTTGGGGGCCCGGGGTTGGTCTGGGCCCTTTTTTGGGCCCAAAATGTTTTCCCCCCCATTTTAAATCATGCATTCGCAGCCCTGGGGCAGACATTTGGTGGGGATTTAAAAAAACCAAAAGGGTTCCCTTTCCTCTACTTTTGGGGTTTTTCGGCAAAGGGGCATTTTTACATTTGCTGGGGGAACAAAGGCTTGCTCAAAGAAGGACCCAGGCTTGAGAGGTCCTGGACCCTTTTTGAGGCGAAAAGGCGAGGAGCGGGGTTTTTCCCGCATGACCGTGGCATGGCGGAATCATATCAGCGGACTTCTGCGAACCGCCCATCTCCCTTTTTTGAGGCGGGACCCATACTGACACTTACCCCATCGTCTTCCTCCTCGTACCAGTGATGAAGTGCTCGCAATCAAATTCCTGCTGAAAAGACCCACATTGATCCGCAATGTCGTCATCAATCATCATCAACACAGGTGACTCTTCGTCGTCCAGACATTCTACATCCAGGAGCTGCGGGCTACAAGCAAGAGGGACTGCAAGGCTTTGCCCCGACCGCTCCGGGATTTTTTGTGCCGATTGACCGGATTCCTTCTCCTCCTCTGATGGCATCAGTAACGGGCGTCAGAAGCAGAGAAAATCATCCCTCTTTGGCCTCTTGATCCTTTTAAACATGCTTTATCTTCTGACCCCAAACCCGCATTATTGTCATCAAAGAGGTCTTCAGAAAAATGGATTTATCCACAGTGGTGGGTACACGAGTTGACATTTGGGCTGCTTCGCTTCATGTTGGACTGGTGCTGCTAATGACGACCTTTTGTGCCGTGACTGGGAGGACGAGGATGTAAGACTGCTGGATGCCAGGTATGCATTAAACACTAGAAGAACAGATTGTCGATGCTGTTACGTTACAGAGATTCACAGGGCCCGACCCATCGATGACAGCCTGACGGACCTGCAACAGACGATCCGCTGCATCACGCGTGTTATCGCCAGCACTGAAGGAGCATCCTATCTCTCGTACCTCTAACCTCCATGTCCTACCCCCCTCATTGCTCGCTTACCACTGCATTTCGTCTCCATGTTTCAGAAAGATACAATTTTAGAGGGTATGGGAAGAGTTTTTTGGGAACGTCAAAAATATCACGCTATTCTCAACATCCCTCAAATGAAAACAAAATTGCTCCTGGATTCAAATATAACTGCAAGGTGCTCTATCAACAAGTCTGTACTGGGCAAAAGTGCAAAAAATACGTATCTGAAATATATACGCTAATAAAAGGTATTTTTTTGGCACTATCAATCACCTGGGGTGATACACAATTGTTAGATTCAAATTTAACTGCAAGGTGGCTCTATCAAGAAAATCTGGACTGGGCAAAAGTTGCAAAAAAAACACTATCTGAAATGTATACGGATAATAAAAGGTATTTTTGGCACCTATCGACTTTCCTGATGGTGACTACGCAATTGCTGGAATACCAAATTAAAACAGCAAGGTGGCTCTATCAAGAAATCCTGGACTGGGCAAAAGTGCAAAAAACACGTATCTGAAAAGGTATACGGAAATAAAAGGTATTTTTGGCACCTATCGTCCTGTGGTGACTACGCAATTGCTGGATTCAATTTTAACTGGCAAGTACCTCATCAAAATAACTGGATTGGGCAAAAGTGCAAAAAACACGTATCTGAAAATGTCTACGGAAAATAAAAGGGAATTTTTGCACCTATGAATTCACCTTGGTGACTACACAATTGCTGGATTCAAATTTAACCTGCAAGGTACCTTCTATCAACAAATCCTGGACCTGGGCAAAAAGTGCAAAAAAACACGTAATCTGAAATGTATACGGAATAATAAAAAGGAATTTGTGGCACCTATCCAATTCACCCTGTGGTGACTACACAATTGCTGGATTCAAATTTAAACTGCAAGGTACCTTCGAATCAACAAATCAGGACAGGCAAAAGTGCAAAAAACAAGTATCTGAAATGTATACGATATATAAAAGGTATTTTTTGGCACCTAATCAATTCACCAGTGGTGACTACACAAATGCTGGATTCAAAATTTAACTGCAAGGTACCTCTATCTAAACAAATCTGGACTGGGCAAAAGTGCACAAAAACACGTAATCCTGAAATTTAATACGGATAATAAAAGGTATTTTGGCACAATATCAAACCTGTGGTGACTACAAAAATGTGGATTTCAATATAACTGCAAGTACCTCTTATCAACAAAGATGAACTGGCAAAATTGAAAAAGAAACCTATCTGAAATTTATACTGATAATCAAAAGTGAAGCTTTGCCCTAACAAATAGACCGCATGTTATAGACAAGATCTGAATCTATATAAGTTTCATCAAGCTGCCCAAGTATCCAAGTAATATTTAACATAAACCTGTTAATAATAAAGCTAATTGCAATGCAATGTCCTTGCAATACAATAACCAGAATTCTTTAAAGAGCTTGTCTGTTTTGCACTCGCCTCCCCACTCTCCCACCCGTGATCCCCCCCTACCGCGGAAGATGCCTTCCTTTAAAACTTCTTGCCTAACTACCTAAACTCTGCAAATCACTGATTCTAACAGAGTTCTAAGGATCACAGCTAAAGTAAGCTGTCCTCTGTGAACAAATGAGAATAATTTCGCTGAGTCTGTTTGCACAGAGGCAGAGCGCATGTCCTAACAGCTAAGAGACGCTGACACACACAGATCATGAACAGAAGTGCTGTTTCTATTTAAAAACGAGGTCATGTATATTTCCAGCCAATCGCAAACCACACACATCCCAGTCATGACGTCGCACACACATCTCCCCCCTTCAACAATTCAGTAAGCTGATTTTCTGGCCCGCCAAAATGACAGGAAGCGCCGAAAATGCGCGATATTAATAGATTAAGCACAGAATTTTAACCTAAATTATCGCGTGATCAAAAAAAAACCGATCAACGTAAATACGGCCAATTTGAACATTGTCCGATAATAACGGAGCTCAACACTAGACAACAATACACTATCTAATTTTGGAATTTACATACACAGTTGAATATGAAACCATACCCTTCTTGGATGTCAGGTAGTGACAATTGCAAGGTACTTATGACACTATGGTACTTATGGTACTATGAGGAATATGACAGACAAACCAAAACTATTGATCAGAGACTAAAGGAAAGGGGGTATACAGATTGACAAATCAAACAGGCCAAAGTAAAAATGATAGGAAAATCACAAAAAGATTTATTAGAGAAGAAATGTGAAAAATGGTCCCAGAAAGAAAAAGCCATAAAACCATAGCAGATAGTATATCACCAAGCAGATTCTGTGATCAAAATTCTAAAACCTGGCTAAAATCTACGTTAGACTTTTTTCCATGCAATAATAAAAGATGTAACATATGCAAATATACTCAGAGAACTCAAACTTTTATGAGTACGGACACTAAGAAAATGTATACAATAAAACGATTTATTAACTGTGATTCGGCACATATAGTGTGTAACATATTTTGCACTATATGTGATAAAAAATATATAGGTAGTTCGATACGAAAGTTTAAAACTCGTATATCAGAGCATATTATGCATATTAGGAAAGGTCATACTTACCACTCAGAAACTACTAAGAATTTTATAGAACAGCACCAAGGTTCTTTGGAAGGCTTTAGATGTTTTGCATTGGAAAAAATAGAAAGCCCTAAGTCAGGAACTGATTGCCAGCGCACAGTCCGTATGCGTGAAGCATACTGGATTTATGAATAGGACATGCGAATTCCAGCAGGTTTAAACTTTAGAAATTATCAGGCATATATTTACTAGTTCAGTTCATATGATTAAGGTATACTCACAGAGTGCTTGTCTTGCTAAATCCTCTCTATCATGTGGTAACAGTATTGGTATGTTTTATATGTCACTTAAATGTATTTTAAATGTATGTTTACCAAGGATATGACGTATGTTAAACGTAAATGTATTTTAAACGTATGTTTATTAAGGATATGATGTATGTTAACATGTACAGCCTACTTTTCTATTTAAGCAGATCAGTGTTGGGCTGTTACATTACCGTGAACAAGGGTGCGATGTAATACCCGAAACGTGTCGTTTTTTATTTGTTTTGTACCTTCCATGTATGTGAATTTTTTAGCACTTTAATACATTTTTGCATATTATTCGCACTGCAAGTCGCTGGTCCTGATACACGTTTATTGGACTGTTTCTGCTTTAAAATAAATCCACAGATGTGTCTCCAATTAACTCAGATGTTGCCAATAAACCTATTAGAAGCTTCCGAAGACATGACCTCATCATATGGCCTGCCCAAAATTGTTTATAGGCATAGTAATCCAATCTCTTTCATTATTCTGGCACTTGGCAAATATAAATAATTTTGGTAATCCCAATTGACCTAAAACGGTTAAGGTGTATTCTGATTTCATGTCAGATAGTGAGAAAAACATGCATATGTGTCTTTTTATATAGTATATGTAAACTTCTGGTTTCAATTGTATACACCATCACAGATCTTCCCAGCTGCTGCCTTACAACATATATTTCGCAAGGTTACAAAAATATGTCTATCTAGTTGAACCGACTTAATTAGTCTTCAGTGTTATAAAGGAAAAACTACAACATTTAAAACAAAAACTAATTTTATTTATCTTGCGCGTAATAAAATCATTATTATTTCTGACAAGAAAGACATCAATGCCCCTTGATATGCCCCTTGACAACTTCCTCTGGCAGAGATTTCCAAATAGTTTAGTTGCTCTTACAATAGAGGCCCCATCTATGTTGATGAAGCGTTCTTCCTTCCAGAAGTAGTGGATGTCCTCTTTTTTTAGTTTACAGTCCTGAGAATAAAAAAAAAAAATATTATGTATAGTTAAAACGGTGATTACTTAGCATAATCTTTTCTTTTAGTTACAGTCCACTCTTCATTTCAGAATGATGATGTTAGGCAGTGTCCCATCATGTTAGCAGCCAATTAGAGGCTGCACTGCATATGAGTTGATTGCTGGGAGATGGAAGATAATAGAAGACGTGGAAAGAGGACTAGCAGTGGCATTGTTGAAAGGAAGGTCAATACAAAGTTTTAGTTTTTTTTTTCTTCTTACAGGCTCTACAGCATAGTCTTACATAAAAAGGGGAGATGAAAAACCCCTATAAAGTTTTAAATGGTGTCAGTAAGAATGCAATCCCAAAAAACAAGCCTTAATTTGGCTATGCAGATGGAAAAATAAAAAAGTTATGGCGCCTGCTAGGGGTGAAAAAAATTACATTGCTATTGCAAAATCAAGTTGGTTGGGAATCAGTTAATATAGAAGCATACAATGCAAGAGATAATTGTACTGTTTTTAGCCTTTAAAACTTGGTGATGGGGGACTCACAGGTTGCTACGCCTGGTGTAGTCGCTCATAGTGACAGCCGAAGCGCTGAACGTGGTACATACTGAGCAGGCAGAGACATAACTGAGTAACAGGCAAGGAGGTCAGGGCAGCTGGCAGGCAAGCGTGGTCAGAAGTCCAATAGCCAAGGATCAGAACCAGGATTACAGCAGACAGGCAATCAGCACTAACTCAAAACAGGAATACCCGGGAACACCAAGAATCTGACACAGGTTGTGCTGGGCCTTTTAATCTTAGAGGGCTGGTGCTAGGGAAGGCAAGGCCACAAGCAGCAGAGGGGAGCAGAACAGGAGCAAGGAGAGGTGACTAACTGCTGGCAGGGCAGCTGGAGCAGGGACTGCTGACAAAAGCATGTCCGCGTTCCAAAGTGGGACCGTGGCGCGCATAGTGACTACTAGACAGTCACACAATGCACCATATTTATGATAATGTTGATAAAGTTAGCTTACTTTATGCCACTAAGGGCAACATGTCAAAACAGAGGTGCCCCCATTCCAGTTTTAAGGTGCAGTAAATGAGTATAAAGTGCGCCTGAATGTATGAACCTACATCTATTCCAAATGACAGCGGCACACTATCAACTAAGAAAACATCAAAGTCATAGGAATTTTTGAAAAATGCATTACTGCTAAGGATATATGAAAATTTGGGGTTCTTAGTTCACAATTTTAATCGAAAGTGTTTAAGCTCACCTCCCAATTGCGTCAAGGGGACCCCAGCACAGGTGAGTCCTAACACTAAAACGTTACCTCTTTTGGAGACTGTTCAGACTTCAACACCTTAGGGAGTGAAAAGGACTAGCTACTGAATATCCTGCACTGATTTAAAACCTATGGAGATGGGTGGAGTGCAAAAAGCCAATGAGGCAGCCACTCCTCATACAGACTAAAAACACACTGTTTGGCTATGCAGATCCAAAAAAATTTTTTTGAAAAAAGTAAGTATAGGTGCACACTGGCGAGGCAATAACATACATCTATTCCAAATGTCAGCGGCACACTATCAACTAAGAAAACAGCAAAGGCATATAGGAATTTTTGAAAAATGCATTACTGCTAAGGATATATGAAAATTTGGGGTTCTTAGTTCACAATTTTGAGGCTCCAAGAGAGGTAACGAATGTATGAATCTATTAGAAATCTGGTGTGTGGTATGCCTTACATAGCACAGCATAATTTAGGTGCATAATGAGGCGCATAGCTAGCAAATCTAGGCACATAATCTAGGGGCATTCAAAATGAGACGTGTATGGTGCAAACTGTGCCTAGTTTTAGTATACAACAGTTAATAAATATATATATATTTTGGTGCATTTTTTGATGCACAATGTTGCATGCAAAATTGAGGTTACCCTCCCCCTTGTTAGATGAGGCGCATAAGGGTCTAGAAACTCTCTAAAACACATGATAAATGTTATGTACATTATTTTTGGTCAAAATTGTAACTGCCTTAATAAATGTTCCCCACTGTTTTCCATATCTAATAACGTAAGAGCATATAGGTAGGAGTTATTTGCTAGGCAGTTGGGGCTATAGAAGCAAGAAACTAAGAAACTTCTTGTCAGAAATCATATAGTCCAGGCTGTATGAAGAAGAAAAGGAAAGCAAACATCTACTGTTTTAAGAAGATTTGAACAGTTCGCTCAGAGGTTCACCCGATCCAATTAGCACGATGGGGCGGCTTAAATGAAGCGCTGTAAAGAAGAATACTAAAATACCCTCAACGTAAGTTGAGAAAGACTATTTATTTTAACAAAAAAAGGTAAACATGTACTACGCGTATCGCAGGTGCGCCCTGCTTCCTCAGGTACATACGATATTAACAGATGCTCACGGACTTTAAATAGGGACGAGGCTGAATGGCCCAATATCAAAGAGAGGCTCAATGGATTGCATTTGTTTGTAAACATTTACTCTGAACATAGTAAAACGTAGGATACACAGTAATCGAGGAACAAGGAAACTGGATACAAGAAGAATAAACAAATACAAACATAAAGGGAATCACTTATTCCCAATAAAAATTTTATATACCACGGACTCATAATTTTTGATTAATGGGAATAGTTAGCATAATGCATATATATAATTATAAACTAAACATATAAAATAACCATCTTCTTAAAATTTGTATAAAACTCATTTACTATAAACATTACTGAAAACGGGAAACCAATTATAATTAGAAATTAAAAAGGAAATTATTTCCCACCATTTTTTATAATATAAATACATGCAAAAAAAAATTAAAAATTAATATATATTTATATAATTATTATATATTTATATATATATTATTTCATATATTATATATTTATATATATATATTTTATAATTTATTTATATATTCAATAAAAAACATCTATATATATTTTGTAGGAAGGGCAGAGGTAAAGTCTTTGACGGGGAGGTATTTATTTATCACGAGGTGGCTGGGACTCGGTGTATAAATAAAAAACTCCTTTACTGTGTTGCCAGCAAAGCTAATATGCTGCTGAGCAGTTTTTCGGTTTTTTTTGTAGTCCGGGTCGGGTGAGTTTTTTTATGGAGCGGCCCTGGTCTGGGGTTGGGACCGGAAGCCTCCAATTACTCCTGCACACAGGTCTTACCACGCATGAATAAAAGGAGATGGTGCAGGTCATCAGGAGGGGGTGTTTCTGGACCTGACAATTCAGAAGCTTGTGTGCTGCCCTGGAAACTGTGTGGACCTGGGGTAGGCCTGAGGTCCTGAAAATACAAGGCGGTGAGACTTTGCATTTTTGTTTATACGATTCTCTTTGCATGACGAGAAAGGTTTTTTATTAATTTCTGCCACACTGATGCATAAACATGCTGATGAGAAGCTGTTTTGGCGCCAACACTGAAGAAATTTAATTATAAATCTTCTCTTTTATATAGATTGACTTACTTGCTCTAGTTGCCCTGCTTTGTGCTTGACCCCTACAAATTTTGGTGTCTCGGAGGCGGGCAACCATAACTTGTGAGCACATCCTGCAAGTCATGGGTCAAGGCAGCTGCAGAGTTAAAAAAGTTCAGTCGGGACAGGAACTGGAGGAGCACCGTTAAGACCTGGTTCCAGGCCTCAGCAGCAGCAGAAAGCAAGCCACATGGAGACTGTGCGAGCTCAAACAACGGAGGAACCAATAAACTAAGGTTTCAGCTGATGGCGGTGCATGGGGGCTGAGTCCGTACGATTCCAAGAGAAGTGGTGGCAAATCCCCAATGATCCGGAGAGCGTGTTACGGCGTGAAGAGCCGAACGTGAGGAGGAGGTCCGTTATATGGGTGGCGCTCCGAAAATGGACCCCACAGGACGATGTCGAGGACTTCCTGTATGGTTGTTCGAGAGGGTTTAAGAGGGACCAGGGTGAAGTGTTACTACACCCTGAGCAGTGGGCCGAGGAAGACGGTTCCTAGACCTTTCCTCAAAGGCGATAACAGGAAGGGCATATTATGATCTGACACTGCAAGATGCCCAAAGGAGTACAGTAAGAAAGTCTAAGGCTGAAAATTCTGGCACGACTGGGAGTGACAAATGGCAGTCCGGGGCACAACGGGTTACATCGCTGGGGGTACAGTAAAAAAAGGAGAAAGGCCGCCCCGGGGTTCCCAGATGTAACTGTCCCTGTTACCACATGGTCCAAAAGGGGTTACAATACTGGATCTGTACCCTGCACACTTATAGTCGAGCGAGTTGTGATGGACCGCTTTTATACATGACACTCCCATAAGTCCGTACTAATGCTGGGTGGCACAGGGGGATCACCAGAATCTGGATGTTTTGTGGGACTGGTGGAGAGATATGTGAACTGCGATCACTCTAGCATGACTTCAGGGGTACTGTAGGGCACAATACTTGGGGTTGGAGGAGTGGGGCTGACAGCTCAAGAAGGGGTACCCGATTCACACTTATTGGACGGGTTAGTCCTCGGCCCAAGCCTCCAAGATGGGGGTCTGAAACCCTGGACACAAAGGGGGTACGGGCGCAGTGAGCAACCTATTTGTTGGAAAAATGTCAGGCCCCCGTGGTCACCATTGCCAGACCTAGTGTCCAGAGGTCACTGAGCACAATGGATAAAGTTCGCGGTATAGGGTCTGGCGATGTTCATGGTTTGCGCATCCTGGATGCACGCGCTTCTTACCCAAGCATGGGGGAATGGTCCACAGTTTTGCCCAAGTGTGGTAAATGGCCAAACAAAAAGTGTCGGGGGGGACTCACTTGGACTCAGCGGAGTTTGGTGACCACGGGTTAAGCGGACACTCCCCCAGTGCACTCATTGGGAAAGCGGTTGGGCGTAATGTGTATCCACGGAGACACGATGTTTACACATTGGTCCCAGGTGACCATCCGGATCATGACTGGCCTACTGTGGTCCCTCAGTGTGGGTGTTTTGTGGTGGAAAAATCTAATGCAAGATGTCATTGTTGGGCCGCGAATTTTCCCTTATTTCATGGGATCTAGGGGCGAAATAGCTACTTTCACCTATTCACCCACCCAGGAGTGCCAAGAGGTGGCAGTGGTCTCATGGGTACGAAAAGTTACCCCTGAGTTTCACCCTTTACGATGTTGGTGGGGATTGAAGAGGGGAGCCACCTCCGAAACCTATTGTCCCTTGATTCTAGGAGTATCCAGGTGGCAACTTTGGGACTGCCCAGCTCAAGGGATCTCAACTCTATTAGGCAGCAATAGAGAGTGTAACACGTGTTATATGGGAGTTTTCCCCAGGGGAGCATGAGGGGCAGTTGTGCGGTACCACATTTTTGCCAATGACATGGTGAGTCTTTGTACCGGGGTGACCAAAGGTGAGGGATGAATGAAGTCATCGAGCCAGCTGTGGTAACCAGTTCCCTATAGGCGGCATGGTGATAGACTTGACTCCACTATATGTGTTGGGTGGGGCACTGGGGACCAGAGGATAGACCCAGGAACGGGTCTTACCTTAGGAGAATTTACTGGCCTGGGTGTTTTAAGAGGAAGATCTGGGATTTTTGTCAGTCCTGTCACGGTGTGCCAGGTTACCATCTACGGGTTGACATTTCCGTAGTCCCTTCTGGTACCGTTACCCCATTAATTGATGTGCCGTTTGAAACGGATTTGCGATGGACCTGGAGGGGGCCCTGGGTGAATGAAGTCTGCAAGGGGCCAATCTGTTCATTTCTGGTGTCTCACAGTCGACCTATGCGTACCCGATACCAGAAAGACAGTGTTCTCACTTAAGTATACACACTCGGACCAAATCACCTATTTGAACTGCCGAAGAGATATTACATTCATATTTTCTAAGAGTGGGCTCTGCCCTAAGGGAGGATCCTGACGAGACCAAGGGACACCATTTATGCTTTAGGGTGATCTGAATGGATCTGTGCAAGATCATGAAGGTTAAAACAATTGGCCCACCTCCATATATCACCCCCATAACTGTCGGATTGGTGGAGAGGTTTAATCACAAAACATTAACATAGCTATGTTGAGGAGGAAGAGAAGGTAGTGTAGAAAGGGACCGGTACGGGTTTTGGGACTGCTTGTTACCCATACTCTTGTCTTGCACAATCAGGGAAGTTCCCCAAGCTTACACCGGCTTCTCCCGTTTGAAACTGCTATGGTCGGACACCAGGGGATTGCTTGATATCGCAAAGGAGACCTGGGAGAGAGTGAAACCACGCCCCTATAAAAATGTGATAGAGATGTGGCCCCCAGTTGCAGGGACAGGATATACAATGTGATGCAAATAGTTAATGAGTCATCTTTTGCAGGCCCCAGGAAGCGCAATCCAGGGTCGTCTGTACAATCGGGTCAGCCAGGACTTAGGTGTCAAAACAGGGGACCGCGTCCTTGTCCTGGGTGCCAAAGGGGGTAAAGCAAATTTCATGGGCAAAGGTGGCAGGGACCGTATGAAGGTGGTGGGGGAAAAAAATGTAGGTTAGGTAATGTTAAATTACCGGATACCACCTACCCGGTATTCTTTAAGTAGGTAAGCCCCTTACAGATTATACCATGTAATCTGCTAAAACACTTGGAAGGATAGAGGGACTCCCGAGACCCCATGTTTGGTGATATTCCAGCTGGAGGGCTAAGGTTGAAATGCGTTTTTTTTAAAAATTTGCTGGAGAACCAGTTCCCACATCACAGAAGCTGCAATGTAAGGAAATGCTGCAAAGGAATAAGGAATCTGTTTTCTGAGTTTACCTGGTTCCTTGTAAAATATTGAGCATGAGATCCTTAATGAAATCACATCGTTCGGGTTAAATTGTCAAAAGCCCTACAGACACATGAAGCACCGACGGGAAATAGTGGGAACCAGGATGGTATAAGGATGGTACATTGGGGGTTAATAGAGGGTTCCAAGAGTGGGGTGGTCGAGACCGATAGTGTTCGGGTTACCCAAAACCAAACGGAGAAGAATGGAGATTTTTTTGTAATGATTTTACCGGAAGTTCAAACAGAAGTATCCAAGTTCGGTATGGCTACCCATGCTAGGGTAGAACGAACTAGTTGGAGATTAGGACCGGCCAGCCCACCGGGGCCAGGTTAATCACCACTTGGACCTCCACATAGGCGGCGGGTGGTACTGGCAAATCCACTTGTCCAGGGAAGCAAGGGAAAAAGACCGGCTTTCCACACCCGAAGGGTCGTACCAATTGTCCGCCGGCACCTTTGGGTTTACTGGGAGCACCACCACTTTTCCAATGGGCCATGGGGAACGTATTTTTTCGTCCCCACCGGAAGTTATGCAGCGCCTACACTTGATGTCATGTCATCTATAGCCGAGGTTCTGGGGAGTGTCATATGCCACTAGGTCCAAGCAAGCTTACTAGATGACAATTAAAGGAGGCGCGGGGGACTACGGTAAAACCCCAGCGATTTTTTGCGCAATGGGAATGGAGTGGTAAAGCCAGGGAGGAAGCAAGTTACCTGGGGTATATACGTAGGGATAGGGGCGAGATCTAAGCCAAAATAAACTAGGTAAGAGGCCATCCAAGAATCTGGAACACGGCCTCTTACACTAAAAAAAGCAGATTGAGGGGCCACCTATCATTCCTAGGGATCGTTGGTATCTATAGGAGATTTAGTCCCTAACTTTTGCAAGAAATGCCGTGGTTGCCCTGACTGGACCTTACCTCGAAAGGCAGGCAAAATAATCCTGCCATGGTGATTGAGTGAAGTGGCACCCAGAATCTGACGAGAGGGCTTTTACCAAGAGACTAAAGTTAGCCCTCTTTGTAGCAGCACTGTGATAGTAGCCCCTGACTTTGCTAAAGAATTTCATCGTCCAGGGACGATGCTATCAAGATGTGGGGCTGGGGCGCTGAATGTCCCAAGAGATTTAATGGGGATGAACACCCAGTAGGTTACCTCAGCCGAAAAATTTGTCCAACACACCTGTGAAGAAGATTTATTCCTTAATTAGAAAAAGGAATGTACTAGCGTTCAACGTGGGTCCTTAGGACTCCCTCGCGATACTACTTGTTTAGGGTGGAAGTTCAAATTGGTATAGGATAATGCTCCCTTGAAGTGGATTGCAAGAGAGAGAAAGGGGAACTAATGCAACGGGTAACTCGGGTGGTTCTTAGCTTGCAGGATTTCAGAGTTTCGGTGGAAAAATCTGGCCAGGAAAAATAAAATTGCATGGAAAATTGCAGATGCCCTTCGAGGGTATAACTCTTTGTTTGCATGGCAGACAGGAGCCCAAACCTCGGCTTTGGACACGAGGGGGGGGGGGGGGGGTATGTAGGAAGGTCAGAGGGTACCGTCATAGTCGGGAAACCAAGGCGTTTTTATCACGAGGTGGCTGGCCTCACGGTGAATATAAAAAAAACTTATAATGTGTTGCCGGGCTGCACCAATATGCTGCTGAGCTGTTTTCGTTTGTAGTCCGGGTCGGGTTTTTTTATGGAAGCGGCGCCCACCAAAGGAGTCTGGGTGGGCACGGCCGCTCTCCAATACTCCAGCCTAAACCAGGACTTACCAGCCAGATAAATAAGGCAGCCAGATGGTGCAGTCCCATAAGGAAGGGTGTTTGGGACCTGAAATCAGAGCCTGTGTGTGCCGAACTGTATAGAGGCTGTGTTGGCATTGAGGTTTTCCTGATACTCAAGTCGGTGAGACTTTTGCATTTCTGTTTTTTTCGATATCTATTGCCTGACGATAAAGGTCTTTATTATGTTGCCAACATGATTGACATTACATGCCGAAGTGGAAGCTGTTTTGTTGGCGAACATGTTGAACTTTAAATAAAATCTTTCTTTTTATGATTGACACTATCTTGCTCCTCGTGCACTGCCTGTGTGCTGACCCCTACAAATTATTTATATATAGATATTAATATATAATTATATATATATTATATATATATATATTATATAAAAAATGCCAAATAATATTTTGTAATATAATAAAATGATTGCAAAATATCTCTAAAATTTGTTAAGTCCCAACCCCATATTAAAATTATAATAGATATACATACACAGTTTATATTATTGTACGACTCCTCATTTATTATTTAAAAATATTAAATAAATCTGTAAAAGAATAATAAAGGGCGATAAAATATATGATAGAATTCAAACAAATCACGCTTCCTGCTGCATTTAATCCATACGGGTTCGCAGAGTATTCAATCGATACATCGAATAGGCTTCTTTTCGCTTAATCTTTTAGGTCTTATCAAGCTGATATTGGGAGGATGAAATAGTGCTCGATACTTTTAGACGTAACGGTTGTATAGGACTCTCTAACTTCTCAATATCACACATGATGCGAGTGTTTAATTAGCCGTTAAGAGAAAAGCTTTTAGATATCAGGAATCGCCCTCAATTTCTTTATAGCGGATTTAAACAGGAAATCTTTTTGTGTTAATAGTGCTTTGAGAATTAGATTTTGAATAAATATTATTTTCAATACCATCGCATAATACGATTGTATCTCATCAGCTAGTAGGCGTGGCCGACATGGGGATCGGAGAGTAAGACCCAGCTTGTCTGTAGCTAATTTGTTTCATGGGATTATTTTCAAGGTGGGAGCACTTTATCAATTAAATTTCATAGTCATATTTTATACTACAGGAGATTTTATAGATGACCTTTTTATTTTTGGGATGGGACACAGGGAAAATTTTTAACAAGTTTTTAGAGTTTTTGAAATAGTAGGTCCAAAGATATCACTTTTACAGCTACGATTCCATCCAAGCGAGATCACCTTTTAGACGTAGATCTGATACGTGGAAAACAATATTTTGGTTAAATGCAAAAACACATTTTAAGCCTACCCGACTCCAACCCCAAAATATTACTGGCTTACAGCTCAAACCACCAGAGAATTGGTCTTTAATAACATTCCCTATTGCCAGTATATACGGATCAATAAAAACTGTACAAAATAGGAGGATTATGTCTCCCAAGACACCACACTTACAGAAAGAAATTTCTTCAAAAGATAATACAAGGGAGTTACTGCAGGGAGCATGCAAAAAGCAAACTAGATTCGCCCTATGAGTACTTTCATTTAACATGACTATCAAAATCTAAAAGATACCAAAAAATTCCCACCGATCTGTGTTTTATCACAACTCAGAATTCACAGTACAGAGATATTCAGGAATGTAATCAACGGCATTTGGAATATTCTCTACTGGGACTCAGGTCTAAAGGTGTGATCTCATAATAAGCCTAAATTTATTTATCGCAGAGCTCGGGACACTGAAAAATAGTATTAGCACCATTTCGCCTTAGGCAACATGCCCCCGCTCATTGAAAAAAGTGACCAAAGAGTCATTACCACGGGGTTCTTTTCCTTGCAGCCACCAATATGTAAAAATGTTGCCAAGCAATTAATAAAGGGTGATCAATTTAAATCGGACAGTACCGGGGAGTTATTCAAAATCAGAGAGCATCTTACGGTTGTACAAGCTCCCTTGTAGTTTATCTAATTACATGCCATTGCGGAATCAATATGTGGGCAAGCCACGACCAAGCTGTCGAGGAGTCTGGTCAATCACCGATTACGATGTTGGACATGGCACAGTATGGTGTATAGCTGTCCCTAGTCACTTCCTGTTAGTCCATATGAGTTCAAACACAGATTTTAAAATTCAGCCTATCGAGCACATTTTATCACTAATATAGTGTTAGACTACAAAGATTAGCGAAAAGCAGGAAGCCTAGTGGATGTATCAATTGAATCGCTGACGACGTATGGATTAATGAGGTCCAGGAGTGATTGTTTGATTTCTTCATAATTTATCCCTTTATCTATTCGTTTTATGTGTTTTAATTTATGATTTTTTAATTAATGAGTTTCATACAATTATATACTCTCTTGAATGTATATCATATATTTTTTATTTAATGGGGGGACTTAACATATTTAGTGATTTTTGCTTCATTTTATTATATTACATAAATATTGCATTTTTTATAATTATATATGAATATATATATATACTAATATTTATATATATATATATATATATATGTTTTATATATAAAAAAAATTTTTTATTTTTTTTGCATGTATTTATATGTATATATATTTAAATATTTCCTTTTTTATATCTAAATTTGGTTCGTTTTCAGTAATGTTTATTGTTATAATTTATATACATATTTTAATAGATGTTTTTTATATGTATTGTTATATTTCTATTATGGCTTTATGTATCTATTTCTATAAGCAAATTAGTCGTGGTATATATATTTTTATTGGTATTCACCTTTGTATGTTTGTATTTGTTTATTTCTTTTGTATCAGTTTCCTTGTTCCTCGGATTCTGTGTATCATACGTTTTACTATGTTCAGAGAATTGTTTACAAACAAATGCAATCCATTGAGCCTCTCTTTGTATTGGGCCATTCAGCCTAGTCCCTATTTAAAGTCAGTGAGATCTGTTAATATCGTATTGTACCTGAGGATGCAGGGCGCAGACCTGCGAAACGCGTAGTACATGTTTACCTTTTTTTTGTTATAATAAAAAGTCTTTCTCAACTTATGTTGAGGGTATTTTAGTAATTTCTATACAGCAATTCAGTATTAAGCCGCCGCCATAGCGTCTAATTGGATCGGTGTGGAGATCCTTCCTGAGCGAACTGTTCAAATCATTTTCCTGGCGTCCCTCAGGGCGCCGTTGGAGGAGCGAGCGGGAGCTGCTGGATTGTATGCACCGATAAGGATTCAAGAAAAACGCTTGGACGAGCTGTAACGGGTAGACGTACAGCCGAACCAGGTGAGCACCGTTTAAAGTCCTTTTTCCAGGTGCTTGTTTCTCCAAGGAAACCGCCACGCTGCGCTGCTTTTTGTATAGACATTTTCCTTTCCTGGCTTCGACTATCACGAAAACACCGGTAGGATTTTCTCCTGTTTTAAGAAGCTGTCACTTTGAGTCTTTAAAATTGTTGGAGGGCCGTTCACCATTTCTGACAGGTCTGTTATAGTAAATATTTATATTTACTATAAGAGATAAAAACTCCAGAGAATCTTTTTTTTTTCTTTTTTGTGTTGTGACAGTCCTGATTTTCTGTCCATATCTTCTTAGGTGCTGAGAACAGTAGCTGGATACATTCAGCATATGTGGGACATATACCCAGCCGAATCTCCAAATTTAGACTTTATGAATTCTGCAGTGCCAGTTATGTCTAATTTATTATGTTGTTCAGATTTTTTTATGTGATAAATGGGAAAATATTTTTTTTAATTTTTTTTTTACATCTAATTTATCCCTATCTTCACTTTAAATTTTTCTCCCCCAGTTTCTATATACTGCACATTATTTTGTAATAGATTCAGATGCCACAGTTTTTTGTTTTTGGAGAAAGCGTTCTAGTCCTATTTTTTTCCTTCATTTTAAGTTAGACCACCTCTTTCAATTTACATGGAAACTGTAAATTTTTCACCGTGCTCTCAAAATTATTCATCTTGAACTTTGGTGTCTTTAGAGCTATAAAATTGTAGAGTCCAAGAAAGATTATATTCGTGTTGTGGTTATCTGCTAAGGATTTTTGAAGAAGTTGATGAAGCTCCCCTGCCTCTATCTAATTGGATGTAGTAATCCACTCAAAAACAAGTCACATGTGGCTCACTGTACTCACTTGTCAACGTAAAAAAGATTGATAGACATGCCTCAAATGAAGAGTAGAAATCTACAGAAATGCTGTTGTGGTGGTTTGCCCGTCCTCAGTGGGCATAAGTACGACCCTTACTGACGGGCTCGGTGAGGAGTATGTATCTCATTGGGGAGAGAACATGACGGCAAATACCTACCATATACAGTGCTTGGTTCCAATCCTTTCACGTAGAGGGCAATGACTTCGTACATGTGAATTGAGGATAACTACATCCAAATAGATGGTGCTGGTGAGCTCTTCAGATCTTTTTTTTCCCCCAAAAGCCTTTGTTGTATGTATAGCCGTGTGGTGCACAATAATGCTGACTAGAATCGACATGGTGCCTTCTTTCAGGGAGATATTTTTTCCCTTCTAAGCCACCTTCTCACCTAGCCCAGCAGATTTCTACTCTGCACTGAGAAGGAGGAAGGGTTAACCACCCCATAACTCAGCTGTCTTTAGAGAACTTAACTTGCATGGTTAACAATCCTTTTTACTATGGCCTCTCTCCATGAGATACATAACACCTTCGTTGGTGGTTAGTATATTTCTAAAAAACAAGCCTATACATTTTGGAAGCTGATTATAACTATTTATAGCTTTACTGATCCCGCATGAATAGAAAAGCACAATATCTCTGGTCAAAATGTATGCCTGTAAAAACTGTTAGGCACTTGTGATATGGAATAAGTTCTGATGGTGAAATTTGTTTAAATTGTATAAATTTCAGAGAATACGGGTCATTTAGTTTCACTCTTTTCTGTTATTTTCTACAGTGTAAGTAGTCATGCTATGAACAACAAAGCAGGTTTACAGTAAAAAGGTAGAACTGTTCATGTATATTGAAATCGTTCTTACTTTCATATTTGATAGTCTACCCCATCATACTAAGTTTCATTCTTTGTAGGGTGTATTTTCCCAAATTATATATGCAATATATACAGATAAAAAATCTGTTTTTATTAATTTAAAATAAAAAAGCTGCAACATTTAAATATTCAGTAAAAGTATTTAAAAAGTCATAAAGACACTTTTGGAGATTGTTTCAAATTTATAATTCAGAAATTTCAAAATCGAATCCACAGCCCATTACAAGAATACTAAAGCAATTATGTGTCATTATTTTTACATTTATCACTAGATAAAGCAGGAACATGTTATATACAGTTGATATTGGAAGTTAACTTTAGCTGTAACTAAGCTACTGTAGCTCAAACTTTGCTTTATGATTAAAACCACCAGTAAAAGCTTATTGTTTTACTTTAGCCCACTGGCAGTCTTGCAAGAGGCACAGAAGCCAATGTGCATATATTCGCTCGTTATGGTCTTTTCCATATAAGTTCTCCATGTTTCTAGCATCACATTTCTTTACATGCTGTGCAAAAACAATAATTATTTTTATTTATCCAGAAATTGCTTTACACATTCCTGTGAGAAAAAGTGATTACATTCCAGTATAGACAGGATTCCTTTATTGATGCATAAATATGCAGAGTCTTTCACTAGACTACTTTTATGTGTCCTGCACATGGCAGAGCCACTGTCAACTACTGCAACATTGACTATCCCCAATGTTGATGATTTAATGCGCCTATGACATTGTTAGTCAGGCTTGGATGGTCCACAGGGAGTCTATGCCTACTACCCCCTGTATTCTTTCTGGGCATGGTGGTCCTCAGACATGGCAAACTGAAGCTGCTTTTCAGGCAGAGAAGCAGATAGTGAGTAGGCAGTGTACAGTACAAAGGGAATATAATCAGTCATGTAGATGTAGCTGTAAAATAGGCCACAAGAATCAAACTCTCAGTGTTGGGACCCTAAGAATCAACTGGTGTGCCCCAGGACCTCAGTCTCCACAATGGTGTAGACTAGGTGGAAATTGTTCTGCTCCTGCAGATACTGATGTACATGCACGTACTGCTACCAAAACTCTTGCACTCTGTTATCTTGCTTTCTTCTCTGCTTCCCTTTAGGTCACTGCCCTTTCACAGTGCCTTGCAACAATATTGTGCATGAACAGCTGAAAGGAGCTTTCCTTGCTCTCCCTATACCAATTTGAGCCTGGCCACTGAGAAAAAGCAATTGCAACGATTGCAGGCTTGGCCATAGTTTTGCAAATAAATAAGGTAACCTTATACTGTATTACAACAGAGAAAACAAGTTAATCCTGATTACTCCTGAAGTGTTACAAGGTCCAACAGTGCTTCTGGAGCTGTTTTCTAAAAGATGATCAGCAATCATGTGGACTAACTTGACCCAGCACATCAAGGTTAAAATGCTTACCTATTGATAAATGGAAAATATAAAAGGATATTAAAGCTCAGTGTTCCATGAATCCATTAGAACATGCCGAGAACATTGTTAACAGCTTAGGCGTTTTTCAAACTGTAAATCCTTATGTCATAAGTTTATACTCTGAAACTGTGTAAAAGCTATTTAACATGCTCTCTGATCTGTCTTCTTTGTTTATGGGATCATGTGAACACTGTGCCTGGTTTTCTTTTTATCTATGGATTTATAATAAAGTGATCAAGTTTAATGATGAGCTGTTAGTTAAAGTCATTTCCACATGCATTCTGAAACTTATACTGTAGACCTAGTGATATTTCCTGCATATAGATTTTTGAGTTGTCACTAGAGCGTGGACTACAGTATGTCTGTGTTTTAGGCCACAATCTTATAAAAAACGCATATTTTGCCTCAGATTGTATCTAACATAATTGCAAAACATAAAATGTTTAGTATAGTATAAAATTATGTCAACTCTCAAAATCCGGTCTAAAAGGACATGAAATAATATATTAACAATTAAAATCCTAATTATCCCACCCTTAAAATCGCTAAACTTTATTATTATCATAAAACCTTATAAAAGCCTAAATAAGGCAAAGTAGCACAACACATACACCAATTACAGATGGCAAGGAAAATCCAATCCAAAAATTGAAAGGTACGTCCCTAATATATACAGAAAAGGGTACAAAATTTATAGTGTCAGAGGATATGAAATAAAATTGGATACTCATACCTCTACCTGTCCTCTTATCAAAAGTCGACCCCGCATATGGCCCTTAGCGGGGTAAACGTCCTGATGGGAGATCCCACAAAGCTAAGCACCCTAATGGTGCGCTACGACTAAGTGGTCTTAATTCCTCTTATAGTCCTTAATCCAGGAAAGTAGAAAAATAGAATATAAAGAGGGACGTACTGGTATCAGTATATTCAAAGATTACAAGACAAGAAGGATTAGATATCCCTTATGGGTATTATAATCACCTCATTTTTTATCAGGAAAAATATCTATTCATATGTATTTACTGCTCCTAAGTATCAAATCGCAATATTTTATATATAAATGACCCTCTGTGAGCAGATACACATGCTAACCCAAAAACGTTTCTTCACAGGTCAAGAGTCATCAGTGGGGGTACCTTGAAGATCACAATACTGACAGGATGGTGTATCCATAAAAAGATAGAAAGATGGTGAGATCAGGTTTGCTCTTGTCTTATACCTCCTAAAAGGTTCAGTTCAAAGTTAGGCTGCAGCAGAGGGGAATTTATTTTTTTTAATGAGTACGCCCCCTTCTCCTTCAATCTGGTCACATCGATCACCCATACACAGCAAATTTCATCAATCTCATAGTGATCTAGACCTATTGACCCTAGCACAGCTGCCCCAATATGCCAAAAGATGGTGTTTTTAACTAATACGCTGTCGCATATCGAGGAGTTATATCCATTCCAATGTCATTTTCGGCTTCTTTCATTGATCCCACTGTGCTTTCAAGGTACTCGGGTGAGACCACATTGCACCTTATAATCACTCACTTAATGTGCATGCGCTGGCGTTTCATTTTGCCGGGGCAGCCTTGTGTAGTGAAATCTATCCCCTTGGTAATTCGATACAAGTCCGTCATCAGAGATAGATGCCAGGACATGCACAAGCACGGTCAAAGTAGTACCTCACTGACGCATCTGATGTTCCCCAAATCACTTGGTGACATTCCTGCATGCACTACAGTCATCCTCACATCATGGCTCTCATATGCTACTCCATATTAACTGTATAGAGGTATTGATTGTAGAATTTGTATAAATAGGGTATAACAATTAGTGTTGAGCTCGAACGCATTTCGGAATACTGGTTAGGTCGCGGCACGTAACTTTTCGTTTTTTCTGAACCCAAGACGAACAAATTTTTTGCTGCAAGTTCGGTAAAATGTTCGGGTCGGCACAGAGTTTGCCGCCTTTGTTTTCAGCTTGCGTTCTCATTCGCAGGTTGTGGTGGGCCAGCTATCATGTGCAGAGCACAGAGAAGGGGTTTCCGCATAAAATGTCACCAGTGAGGGTGTCGGTATCTTTTGGCTGCTAAAATAACATGACGTCTTGTATGTATATGTCAACCTTATTTCCTGTTGAACGCCATTTCCAACGTACTCTTGTAGTGAACACTCTGCTGATGTGTCTGCTGGTTTGCCAGACAGGCAGAAAATACATTGAATAGCGATTTACACAGAATAAGCTTTTAGCCTAGTTAGTGTTACTTGGGAGGGGGGGGGGGGAGCAAACGTAGGGACTTAGAACAGCAATAGTTAGGGAATTGGGAGTTTTTGTATAGATATTCCGGCATATGAATAAATTTCTGTTTATAATCTATTGCCCGTTGCCTAAAGTACTAGGCATTTAAGGCATGTTGTTACTTTCTTTGGAGTACAGTTCGCTTCAATAAGAGATGTGAACAATTCTTGGACCTTTTTAATAGTGATCTTTTTGTCCTTTTCAAAAAAAATCTTTGTTATAAATTGTCTTTTCTTCTTGAGAATGTTATTGGTGTCCGAAAGGTAATTTTTTGATGTTTTTGGGGTCATGCTGCTGTAATAAGATCAGCGATAGTCAATGTCCATATTCCCCAAAATCTTGGTTTCACAATACTCAATTTCGTCTTGTGCTTAATTTTTCTGTGGAGTGGCCATATGGGTGGGTTTTGGTGTCAGACACTGTAAAAGTCACTCTATTAGTAAGGTTCCTATTGAAAAAAAGCCTTATTTTCACATCTGTTTCTTCTTGTAATTTTTTTTTTTAAATTTCGGAGTGTCCATAAGGTCATTTTTGCTGGTTTTGGGGTAAAGGAGCTTACTGTAATGGGGTGCCAGGGGGGTGCCAATAGGGCACAGTTCTCCTGTCAGTGGCCCTAAGTCTCAAAAGGGGCCCAAGGGATAAGTTAAAATGGGGAAACTAGTAACAGGTGGAGGGCCCCATTTGATTTAGCTGCATGGGTCTTGAAACGGTTAATAGATGGACTGAGGCATAACCTTCCTATTTGGCTGCACACCCCTATAAAAAGAATGAATTATTTTAGCCTGTGCATTTTTTTCTTGACTCTTAGGCTATTGTTCATACGGCTTATGTGCGCGCGTAATATACGGCCCGCAATTACATCCTGTGGATGGGGGCGGGCAGGGAGCAGGGAGGGAGAGGGGGGCGGCACTCGCCGGCCCCCTTAGTCTATAATTACTAGCGGCGCTTATACACGCCGCTACGAAAATTAAAGTCTATATAATCTTCCCCCCGGCTGGATTCAGACGGGGAGCAGTTTATAGGGGAGAGGAGACGTATAATGCATAGTTCTCTAGGGAGTTCTGTGGATTACCGTTAATGATGGGACGTATTCCGGCCGCAATTCGCGCCCTCAGTGTTTACTTGGATTCGGCTGTGTTGTAATTATGGACTGAAATACGTCCCAGATGTTTATGCCGTGTTAGTATATTAGCTTGTTAGAGAAATATATTATTCTCTAAGTTGTTGCCTCCACGTATCATTTTACTGCTATGGCTTGCTAAATTGCCAGACTTCTCCTTCACTGTATAGGTATTTCAATTAACCAGAACATCTTCTGACCCATTGACCTTTATGGGGTTTTGAAGTATGCTTCAGTTCAACTCGACATACGAACCGAACTCCAAAATTTGAGGTTCTACTCGAACTCGAACTTCTTCTAATAATAATATCTAAAGTAACATCACTCCAGTTCATATACACCAGGTAACAAAAACCAGTTATATAAGGGGATACACGCGTGGCACCAGCGGACATAATATTCCTCCCCCCCCCCCATCCCTAAATTAAGACAAAATCACTATTCACTCAGTTGAACCACATCAAAGACCCGCCCCCCCCCCCCAGAGTGTGTCATATGGACTGGGGGATTTTCGCGATTCACTGAGACCTCCGTTCTCAATGTAAAATTACTGTGCATTATAAAAAACTCCCTATCCTAGATTGTTAGATCAGATAAAGTCTACAGGTTCCTAATTTCTATCTTTTTGGTTGACAACATACCCGTCTTGGAATGGACCAAATCTCTCGATACGAAGATAAGTAATATCCACATAAAAATATTAATTGTTTAAGATTTTATGTAAGTCCAGAAAGAATATGTGCAAAATGAGTAATGGGTGTCCCAGTACACCACACCTATCACTGTAGGTTCTATCAAATCAGTTGCTGGATGAGGAAATGGTTTTCAGGTATTCCCCTGCTTGTTGTGTTTTCTCAAACATGTAGGGCAATCGGGGGAGTATCCGCCCTCGTTGGTTACTGTCTATAATGTGTTCGCCAAGATATGTCTACGAATACTCAGTTTTCGTGTCTCCCTAAATAGTTTAGAGGGCATGAACCACGTGGCCATGTATAGCATCTCTCCATACTTGATAAAAAATTGTTTAAGGTCTTTAATTTATAGATTTTTGACCCATTTGTGCACCCCTGATTAGACTTAGATTTGGACTAATGAACCTGCAAAAACTGCGGAAATCACATTTAAAACAACTCAAAGGTTTCTGTCATAAGTTATGTATTTTCTTTCTTACTGGGACTGAAAAAATGACTGTTCAATATTCAATCTATATTCTACATCTCTACAGTATAGTGGTCTTTTCTGGGTGTAGCTTTTTTAGATCATCGATCTTGGAAGTAAAATATTCCATATATACTGATATTCATGGATCTGGGATGCCTGAGAATCTTACATCCTCAATGATACGTAGATGAGTTTTTATCTCTTGTCGTATTTTCTGAGGAGTTGTCTCAGTAGTTGTGGCTTGGGATGATGGCGAATCAATTGCATGGACTACAGTAAGTGGAATTGTGTTGTTATGGTTTCAGGAAAAAAAATATTGATTTCTGAACGAAGTCGAAGTTACGCTCCTTGGTGATTCATGGTAACGATAATCTAAAAAGGCACAGTGTAAATGGACGCGAGCACATGGGTGACTATTGGGGGAGCAGCTAAGAGAAGCTATGGCGTAAGAATAGAAAGGATCACTCTAAATGCCTAGTGTAGACAGATGCAGCCAATACAGCAGACACATGACAAGCCTACTGTGATGGGTCACAGCCCTATAAATAGGGACTGCCATGTTACTATGTTTCTACTCATTTTGTTACTGTGTGCTTCTTATGCGCAGCATCTCTATGTAGCTGCATACAGATTGTCACTCTGTAGCAAAATACTCCGTTTTAGTTGTACTGGAGTGTTATACCTTTCAAATTACATAGTGTGTGTTTATGATTACACACCTGTTCCTGAACAAGGCTTTTTTTTTTTGTGATATTGCATCTTGTGACGAATAGACTTAATTGTTTCACTTATTGTGGGGAATGATTTGTGAATATCACAGGTGTGTATTTGTCTGCCATATCATCATATATCAAATCTCATCCAGTTCAGTGCTTTGGGGATATTGATATCTGTGGGCAAGTTTTTTTTTATACTTATTATAGGTGATTTCTATGAACGCTGATACTTTGTGATGCCCCCAGTCTCCTCCCTGAAGGGTGGATTGAGGGTGTAGCAGTAATTTTGCGTTGATTGTCAACTAGTCATTGTTGTCCCTTCCTTGTTTCATCCGTCAGTTTCCTCCTTCACTGTAGACTGTAAGCCCCAACGGCCACGGCCCCCGCCGTCTCCACTGGACCAGTTGTTTAGATTATTTAGAGCAGCATCTGACCATATCCTATAGATCCTGGGACCACCCACCATTGCAAAAGGAGCGCCTAATACAAAGAGTAGCCAGCGCTTTTCTTCAAAGAATCAAAGTAAAAAATAGCGTGTTAGTGAAGAGGTGTCTTTAAGCCGAACACCCGAAAAGTTAGTAATGACCAGTAATTTTTTTTTCGTTTTTGCCTCATTGATTTTCAACATTTGTAAATTTTTTATTTTTTCATACATATGACACAGTTGTATTGGAGGCCTAAGTTTTATTTGAGGGTCAAGTTGTTTTTTATTGGGGGTATGGTTTAAATTTGCTTATAAATAATTGCAGAAATTTGTTTTTTTTTTTTACAATATTTTTTGTTTTTAAAACTTTTTTTTACACCATTCACATTTCACATTTAATAACTTGTTAGTACGGTACGTTGGATACCTATTTGTGTAGGTTGTATAAAACTGTTTTACAATTATTTTTTTTTTAACCACCTTAGTAAAGTTTTTGCATATTCATATATGCTAATACATTCTTAATCTATGTCACTTTGGACACAGGTCAGTGATCTGACACCCACAAGAGTTCCTGGTCACTTGGCTTCATACACAGGAACATCTCTGGGGTCCACTCTAGGTCCCCAGGGCTGACTGTGCAGCCGTATTCCCTGAGCTCTGTCGGGTACACCGGGGGTGTTCCGATCCACCCGTCAGAGGCAGTGATAATCCTTGATTGAGATGCTGCGGTAAACACACCGCCACAATCATAAAAGGTTAAAGCAACTCGGGAGCGGAGGTTTTCCCCCGCTAGCTGGGTGGCTCGCAGGGGGATGCTCTGATGATGCAAGTGGCCGTGTTTGTACAGACCACCGATCTTCAGCTGCTTAGTGCGGCGCGCGCTTAGGTGCCGCTCTCAAACTCCGAGTGGTCTGCACAGGCAATACGAGTTCTAGAGATGTCTCGCTGGCCAGACGATCAGACAGTCGCACCAGGCCGAGTCTCCGAAAGTCGGCGGTTTTAAAGCGGTCGTTAAAGGAGTTAATTAATGAAATTGGATCCAAGAGCCAAAGAAAATGCATTATATTTCACAGACTCTACTTATACTGGTCACTGGATAAGTTCTAAAATTAGCAACTAATGGTAATGAACTGTATGGGGATCTGAAAAAAAGAATTGTTGCTCTACATAAACATGGCTCTAGGCCTATAAGGAAGATGGTCAAGCATTATATGGATCATGAGCTGCAGCCACAGTGGTCAAGAAGCTCTACGATAGGTTCCTTCTCAGAAAAGGCTCTCACCCTTGTCGACACAAAGAAGATGTGTGCTCGGGGTGCGTCTCAGCATCACCGCATCCAGATAGACACTTTTAATATAGATGCATTTGTGCTGCTAGCACTTGCTTGTAGAGGTAAATAAGGGTGGAGGGCTCAGCCTTCTTAGTGTCAGATTCCATACACCGCACACTGCATCAAATTGGCCTTTCCTGTCTCTAGTATTTCAGAGAATGCATCCTTCTAAAGATGAGCACGAAGAATGCACACAAAAAAAAATCAAAAAAAAACAAAAAAAAAAACAATCAAAAACCACAATAAAAAAAAAACAAAAAAAAAAAAAGAAAAAGCATAAGAGAACAAATAAAAAAAAAAAAAAAAATGAAAAATAACAATAAGAAAACAAATAAAAATAAAAAAAAAAAAACAAAAAAAAAAAAAAAAAAAAAAAAAAAAGAAACAAAAAAAAAAATAATAAAAAAAAATAAAAAATAAACAAAAAAAAAATAAAGAAAAAAAAAACAGTGGCAGATGACAGAGACTGAGGACATGTAGATTACTGGAACTATGTCCTGTGGGTATGATGAGAACAAGATTAAATTATTTGTTCAGATGGTGTCACAAGCATGTTGGTCAAGCAAACCATATGAGGAGTAAAATGATAAATGTGGTCTTGCTACATCAAGCATGGTGGTGGGTAGTGTCAGGTTTTGGGGCTGCAGAGTGCTGCGGCTGGTGGGGAAGCTACAGTTCTTTGTGATGGGAAAACACATGAACTCTAACATTATACTTATGAGTGTACCTGAAGCAGAGCATGATACCCTCCCTAAAGACAAGACTCCGCCGTGTCTTGCTAAAAGAAATGAAGGCGCTGGACTGGATAGAGCAGTGTCTCAGATGTACTAATCCCATACTGGCTCTGTGGGGGAATCCTCAAGTGGCAGATGGAGGGGTGCAAGGTCTCTAACATCACAGCTCTCGTGATGGTCATCATAGGAGAGTGGAAGGAGGATCCCAGTGCAACCTGTTGAAGACTACTAGTGAATTCCAATGGTCAAAGAGATTGAGGCAGTGCTGTAAAAAATAAATGGTGGGCACACAAAAAATGTGAAACTTTGGGCACAATTTGTCCTCATTTTTATCTTAGAGGTTTAGACTCTTGTTGCCAGCTGGCTAGATCTTGATGGCTTTGTGTTGAGTTATTTTTGAGGGTCATCCAATTTTACATGTTAAATAGGGGACTGTACTCACTGACTACTGTATATGCTAGAGCAAATTCCCATATCTTAATGTTGTCCCAATGAAAATGATAATATAATATTTCAAAAATGTTAGGGGTTTACTCACTTTTGTAGATGCTGTACCTCTAGTGGGGTTTTCTTTTGTCTGTGGAACACTGTTATTCATGTTGTAAAATTGCTGTAATACATTAGTATAAATTAAGTGTTTAGGAATGCATTAAAAACACAATCCTTTACCAATCAGACATCTTGCGTCGGGCGACATGTATGATAAATTTTTTTTTTCCCTGATGACTGAAGGCACAAATCTTTTTAAATAGCTTTAAAGGGCAGTGTAGAATACAACAGAATGTATGAATCTGATTTACTGTGGGTCCACATTCACGAATCATTGTATTCCTACTACAACTCAGGCATTAGGCAGGACCACCTTTAATTTGGTCTGGCTGTTCTAAGGACTATGTTCACACGGTTAACTGTACGCCCCACAATTACGCAGAGGTGTGCTCTGGGAGCTCGCGCTGATCGGCGTGTACTCCCGCGGCATGGAGGGGAGGACATCTGCATGACAGCCATTAGTCTGTCATTACACGCGGTCATTGTAAGCGGCATGAATAAATGACATGTCCAATTTCTTCACGCTCGTACAATGCGATCGTATTGTCTCGTGCGGGAGGGGAGCATAATCATAGTTCTCTATGAGTACTGTGGATTTCTGTATTGAGTGGGGGGCTCTCAAGTATTGTGGCAAAATGTGTCCCAAAATAAACTATGTGAACATTCCCTGACCTGTTCTGGAAGGCTAGGTTTGCGTCCAAACATTCATATGTGTATGAATTATACGAATGTTGTGCAGACAAGCCCCCAAATCTTTTGACCACATTATCAATGCACTTAAAAGATGTGGTCATTTGGTGCGAATTATAAGGGGCCACTTAGTGCCCTCCAAAGTTTGGAGTGCACCTTTTCTACATTCTCTTTTTTGGCTCAAAGGTACACCAGAAAACTTGGCGCGCGCTAGCCCCATTCATACATGACGATCTTTGAACAAATTGTATTTTTATGTGATTGGTTGCCATTGGCAATAAAATCTGTATCTAGGACTTTATAAAGACATTTGTGACAAGCTATTTGGGAATTGAAAAAGTTCCGTATGTATTAAAAATAAAGGTGCTTTATCAAAATTATTTCCGGAGCTGCAGACTAAATGCTCATTTTTTAACTTAAATACAATAGTTTCAAATGGGGTCTGATGGGTCATTGAACTGTTTGCTTATTTATAATCCAATATTTCTAAATAAGACTTTAAAATACTAATTTTAGCCAAGAATGAATATTTTAGGCATGGCATTTATTTACTTATTCTGCATATATATGCATGTATTGGTGTATATATTCCTTATTTTGCTTATGAAGTTAATTTAACATTTTTTTCTTTGTTTTGTTTAATACAAGTTCAATTGTTTTTTGTTTTTGGTTTGCGTAATTAAAGTTTGATCATTTTAATGCACAGGGTTACTTAGATCTGCATAATTTGATTGTTTCTAGTGCTAGAGAGGCGATCGCGAGGCCCACAGCTTCACTTAGTATTCTTGATGAAAGGTATCTTAATATTCTGAAATGCATAGGATATCTTGAATGCACTTGGAGTTTTTGTAGTTTTACTACAGTATTGCTCTGAGGTTTGTGTTGGTGTGCTTTTGCACTTCCTTTTTTGCGCTTGACAGTTGTGCATCTTATTTGTATGCTGGGTTATCTGTTGTAAATATATTTTTTGTCAAAAGGATTCAAATACCATTTTTTATCCAAAAACGTTCTCTATTACCACCCCTCACCATGGACTGAATTGTGTTTAATAGAATATTTTTGATAGGTACGCTTTATTTATCTATCTATGTTTCTTAGCATACTTTGACTACAATGGCTCTCCACATACCTATCCCCTTCGTATATCTCTGCTCTTATACCCTTAAATCCTCCACTCTCGAAAATCCTCCAGCCTCTCACAGGACCTTCTCCTCTGCTCTCCTTTATCACATACTCACATAACACTTTTCCATGACTTCTCTCGTGGCGCTTCCCCTCCACACATTTGGAACTCTCATGCCCAGAAACCTCCAGACTCTCCCTCCTCTCTCATCGGCTTCAAATGTAACCTGAAAACCTTCCGCCTCTTGTCAGGATTTCCTATAACCAACATTATCCTGTTGCACTGCTCCGCCCACAAACATGTGTGCCCTCCACCTTCTTGTCTCTTCACCCCTTTCTGTAGATGTGTGTAAGCCCTCACGGGCAGAGGTCCTCTCTCCCCTCTGTACAGTGTTACGTCACTTATTGTCACGTTTGTTAATTGTTTGACCTAATGTTATTTATGTACCCACCTGTAAGTGCTACAGCGCCCTGGAATCAGAAGGGCGCTCCTCAAAATGAATATGTTTAATGATGATCTTATAGCATGTTCAGAGATTTTGAATGGGTATGATTTGTGAGTGTTGTGGTGTGTTGTCAGTGCGAACTCAGGTAAAAAATTATAGTTCTATTTCGATTAGATCCTTGCAGCTTTTGTGAGTTCAGTTTAGAAGTTCTTATTCGGAACTCGAACTTTTCAATGCTCATTATAGTTTAGGAGAAGTGTTCTAGTTTAATTTTTATACCTAACGCAGGTGAGGAGCTGTAATTGGCATCCATACAGAAACTGGTTATGTGGAAACCAACTCAAGTGAAGAGGAATTTGGTGTAAGGGGCTGTGTTTACACGGTATGGAAACAAAAAAACGGTCGGTATTATCTTGGCCACGTATTTTGTCTGGTTTGGTGTGCCGTCCCCACAGCTGCGGTGAGGACGGCATTTTCTCCGCGTGAAAGCGGGAGAGAAGCCCTCCCCCTTCCATTGACATGCACATATTCCGTCCGAAAAAACGCAGACAGAAGATGTGCAAGGTCACAATCGTGTTTCTGGCAGGCCAGGTGGTTTTTTAAACCGTCTGGGCAGGAAAACCGTGCAGTGGGGGATGCTGCACGTAGGTTTTCATAGAAGCCCATGTGTGCCCGTTTGCAAATGGGTTTTCAGGCAGGTCTGGAAAAACTGCAAAAACTGTATGAAAACGGCTACAAACCAGATGCGTGGGGCTTGCCCTGAGAGTGGACCGAAAAAAATTGAGGGGCTAAAATTCTTTAATTCCTTTCAACGCGCTTACTGAAAAGATGAGGACAGTCCGGATAATGTACTTACATGCAGGGGAGTAGATATGAAGGCAGGTGCAGACAAGTAAAGGCAGCTGCTATGGGCCCCTTGACATCCTGAGAGGGGAGCAAACGCCCGTTTGCCACATTAGGAGGATTTGGAGCAGTGTTATACAATTAATGAACCCTCACAACTGTATTAAAACGTGATACTTTTGGGGCACTGAGAATATGATTTAGCGCAAAGTCCTATGCACTCTGTATATTATATTATCCATTGTATATGAGAGTAAGGGTTATGTGAGTCGCGCACTCTTCGCGCGCCACCAAATTACAGCTTCTGGGTGTATGGGAATAAAGAGTGCAGCTCAGCTATAGCCAAATTCCCTAACAAATTGATAATCTAATGAAGAGGTAAATACTATCTAACTAAGAAGCCGTCTGTTACGTACAGGAGTGAGCCTGTAAATTGGCGTTCACAGTAAGCATTACAGTGAATATATATATAACTTGGAAATTATTAGATTTTAACAGCCAATGAGAGCCCTACACCTCAGCGATGCATTTTTTACACTTCTCTTGCTCTGAATGATTCGATGGCAGCCAATAACGTGCCAAGTAAAGGTGATTTGGTATGGCTGACCAAAAGTGCAAAAAAAATACGCTGAAAACGAATCTGAAAATGGCCGTTGTCGAGCTATAGAACTAGAACTTTTACTCAAAATATACGAACAGTTAACTGTTCAGTTCGAGTTCTAAAGACATTCAAGAAGTTCTACTCGAACTTAAACTTTTTTAGACAGTTCGATCAACCACTAACCTTGTTGCCAATATGGCCATATTTGAATTGCTACCTTTGTTGTTTAGAGACTTGCATTAAACTCACAAATTCATGTGTTCTGTATAATTTTATTTAGTCTTTACTTTTAGGGACTGTAGCATAAAGTCCGTGTTACATTGTTGCTTGTTTTGGTGGAAAATTTTTGATTTCAGGCACGGGTGTTTATTTGTTATTCATTACTTAAAATAATAATAAATTATAACGAGATAATAATTTTGTGCTTTTCTTAGAGGGTATATGTAACTGGATAATTTAAAAGCATTCTAAATTGTATGTGTGTCATGACATATTTTTTAGGTAGCTGGGTGTACTGGGAGAAATTAACTATAGTATAATGTATTTTTACATTTTAACCTTATTTTGTCAGGAGCCTGCTAGGCCATCAGTTGGGAGGTCAACTGTACCCATTTTGTGTTATTGCTCATGTGTGTGTGTAGTTATGGAGCGCCATAGTGTGTGTGTGGTGTGGTGTGTGAAGAATTGGTATTTAGTGATGAGGAAGGTTTCATTGAGAATATTACCATACTCATTTATCGAAACTGTCCAACAATAAGGGTATGCTCACATGAAAGATGTGGATGCTGATTTTGGGTGACTTGTCAATTCTTTGAGTTGGATTCCGCTCACCCCATATACCCCATGTAGTACATAGGAGGCAAAAAATCCACCTATGAAAATCAGTGTTGTATCCTCATCTGAAATCCTCACTTATAAGCATGGATATTCCGATGAGGTCACAACTAGAGATGGGCAAATTGATTCTAACGAAGAGGAATTCGTTTAGAACTTCAGGAAAACTTCGATTCTGAACGAAGTCGAAGTTTGGGGTAATTCGCGGGAACGAATGTGTGTTTGTTAATTGATAAAATGGCTGCGAGCAAATGGCTGTTACATGGAGGAAAAGACGTTCTGGGACAAGAAGAAGGGCGTAGCCTACATGCATGTGCAGAGGATTAAGCCAATCAGAGACCGGTGGGAATTCTGTGAGTTCACGCACTATATATGTTCCAGGGCGCGTCCGTTGGGACGCTCATACCACTCTCATGTACTGAGTAGGGAAAGTGCTTCCGCGGCTGCTTCTGATATCTCATACTAAAAAACTTCATACTTTTATACAGCGATTTTTGTGGGGTGTCACAGCTTGTCTCGCAGAGACTGCTTTCTTACGTTCTAATTCTGATTTTGTGGGTATTGGGAACTTGAATTCCAGTGTGCGTCCAATGCAGCTGCATATACTCTTATAATGCTATTGCTAAGATCTTCAGCACATTGAATATCAAGGGTTATCATAAGGCCTGTTCCTGGTTGTATTCATTGAAGAACAGCGTTTTTACAATGCAAATTCCACTTAATTTTTGTTGCTCATTTCTTTGGCTCAATTTAGATCCCGGGGTTAATTAAGCATTGTTCTGCTGTTGTGGTTAATGATGAGCGATTTTTATCGACAAAGTTGAAATCGGCAAGGTTTTTATGGTGATCGAAATTTCCAGATCATGCGATAATTAAGGTTAAATATCTGTCATCATATATTAGATCGCGCCTTTGTCGGCGCTTTCCGCTGTAATTTTGGCAGCAGCAATTCAGATTACAGTAATAGAGCAGGGTGAGAATGTGTGTGCAAGTCTTGACTGGGATGTGTTTGGTTGCGATTGGATGAATAAATACATGACCTCGTTTTACATAGAACAGCGTTTCCTGTTTCAGCCTCAGTGTCTCTCAGGTTCATAGGGATTGGTCCTGCGCTCTGCCTGTGGGCCGCAAACAGCTCAGCGAAATTAGTCTATTCTGCACAGAGAACCTCTACTATTAGCTGTGATCCTTTCAATTTAGTTAGATTAGAGATTGAAGTTTTATGTAGTTAGTTAGAAGAGATTTTATAGCTGCATCTACCGCTGTAATATCAGCGGCGGCTGGGAGCGGGCAGGGGGGGGGCGCGCCCGGGCGGTAAGAGGCGTACTCAAAGCAACAAGCTTGTCAATCTTAAAGAGATCGTGGGATAAAGTTCTCCAAGACTTACGTGTGAGACTATTGTAGTGGATAATATCTGTTTATTATTTAACTTGTATTGACTATTGATTTATTTCCTTGGATTATTGGGCAGAGCCTGAACTTTTAATTTGGATACATACACATCATTTCTAGTGAACAGAGGTCTCTTTGTTAGCTGCGCAAAACCCCACTTTTGTTTTATTCAGTGATAGCATTTCAGATAGGTGTTCATTTTCAAATATTATTTACCCCATTACCTCACCTGTTGACATGCTTGATATGACGACCACCTCTTTGCACCAGTTTATAATTACAAGTCCAGTCAAATTATTGTAGTCAGCATCAGGATTGTTTGTTGCCAAAAATGACCGTGATCGTTACTGAAAACATGACAGTTACGTGTTTTTGACTTTTGCGCACCCTCAGCAGTATTGTTTCATTGGACGCCAGAATCTACGTTAAAATCTTAAAACGCTATTAATATATTCACAAGGGGATATTGAAAGGTGCAAGAAAAATACCATTTATTATATCCAAACAAACAGTTACGTTGTATTTTGATTTTGCCACACCGCAGCACTGTTCATGACGCAGATCTACGTATATCTTAAAACAAGCTAATTCTATAATTCACCACAGGTGAATTGAAAGGTGCATAATTAAAATCTGTTTAGATTTATACCCAAAAACATAACAGTTACGTGTTTTTTTGACTTTTGCACATACCAGCATTGTTCATTGTACGCAGCATCTACGTGAAATCTTATAAAACAGCAATTCTATTGTTTTCCAAAGGTGTAATTGAAAGGTGCAAACATACCGTGTATTTTACCAAAACATAAAGTTAAGTGTTTTTTGAATTTTGCATCTCCAGCATTGTTATTGACGCTGCCATCTTACGTAAACTTAAAACAGCTAGTCTATAGTTCATCCTCAGGTGAATTGAAAGGTGCAAAAAATATCGTTTTTTATCCCAAAAAAAACATTACGTTTTTTGATTTTTCGCCCCCAGCTTTTTCTTTTCATCAAAGTAAATTTAAAAACACAATTCTATATTCCCACAGGGAATTAAAAGGGTGAAAAAAATATCTTTTAAATTATACCAAAACATAACATTTACGTTTTTTTTTGTTTTTGCGACCCAGCATTGTTCATTACGCGCATCACGAAAATCTTAAAACGAAATTTTCTTTTTCCCACAGGTGAATTGAAAGGGCAAAAATACCGTTTATTACCAAAAACAAACGTTACGTGTTTTTTGATTTTTTGGCCCCCCCCCCAGCATTGTTAAAGGCGAAACTAGAAAAATCTTAAACAGCAATTCTATATTCACCACAGGTGAATTGAAAGGTGCAAAAAATACATTTATTATATCAAAACAAAAAAGTTACGTGTTTTTTGATTTTTGAAAACCCCACATTGTTCATTGACGCAGCATCGACGTAAATCTTAAAACAGAAATTAATAATTCACCACCGGTTAATTTAAAGGTGCAAAAAAATTCGTTATTATACCAAAACAAAAACATTTATGTTTTTTTTTGACTTTGCCACCCAGCATTTCATGGACCAGCATCTACGTAAATTTTAAAAAACAGCAATTTAATCACCACAGGGGAATTGAAGGGCAAAAAATACCGTTTATTTCCCAAACATAAAATGTGTTTTTTGGACTTTGCCCAGTCCAGATTTTTTATAGACCCTTGCAGAAAAATTTGAACCCAGCAATTTTTTTTTGATTAAGGGATTTGAGAATAGCATATTTGCCGTCTTTAATAAAGACTTTTTCCAAAAATATTCCATACCTTCTCAAATTTTTTTATTTCGAAATGGAGCGAAATGCAGGTGGTAAGCGAGCAAAGGGGGGGTAGCACATGGAGGGAGGGCGAGGAAGGGGGCTCCTTTCCGTCGGCGACAACACGCATGCCCGCGGGTCGTCAGTTGCAGGGCCTCAGGCCTGTCATCGTGGGGCAGGGCCCTGTGAATCTAAGTAAAGAAAATCGCGCCAATTGTCCTTCAGGGTTAATGCAACCCCCATCTAGCAGTCCTAAACCCCCCGTCCTCGCAGTCACGGCCACAAAGTCGTAACAGCATCATCGCAACCCTCCAACATGAAAAGCCCAAATGTCAACTCGGTACCCACCCATTGGAAATTATTTTCTGAAGACCCCTTTGATGACAAAATGCGGTTGGGGGCAGAAAGGGATGTTAAAAGTCAAGAGGATGATTTAGTCTGTCTGACGCCCGTTACTGATTCCACGAGGGGGTGAAGGAAGCCGGGTCAATCGGGAAAAATCCCGGGCGGGGCGGCAACGCCCTTTCATCCCCTTGCTTTTGCCGCAGCTTCTGGATCAGAAAGTCGGACGACCAAGTCATCTGTTTATGATATGATGTGAACGACATTTCGGATCCCTCCTGGTCTTTTTCCCCAAATTTGCTTGCAGGCTTCATGTGGCGAGGGGAAACGATGGGGGAGTGTCAATACGGGTCCCGCCACAAAAAAGGGGGAGGGTGGTTTTCAGAAGCCCCCTTTTAATGATTCCGCCCGCCCGGGCAGCG
Source organism: Phyllomedusa bahiana (assembly GCA_025379985.1). Classification (NCBI taxonomy): domain Eukaryota; kingdom Metazoa; phylum Chordata; class Amphibia; order Anura; family Hylidae; genus Phyllomedusa; species Phyllomedusa bahiana. The sequence continues at coordinate 239 of JAODAL010030223.1, read as the reverse complement.
CAAACCCCGCTCCTCCTTATCACTTACCTGCTTATCCGCAGCCTGGGGTTTTTTTGAGCAAGCTCTGATTTACCCCGCGAATTCAATGCCGCCTTTTTCCGTAAACGCATAAATGAGGCAAGAACCTTAAGTGTTAACACCCCAACATGTCTAGTCCCTGCACGAATCATGGTTGAAATGGGGGAAAACTTGGGCCAAAAAAAGGCCCGACCGAGCCGGGCCCCCAAACCACCCCCCTC